>JAUCMX010000027.1:6795859-6798359 GCA_033459395.1 Hemibagrus guttatus
GCACATAGGATTTATTGCATCAGCAGATGAGTGATTTACATCATTCAGCTGGAGTCTAATTGTACCACAGTGCAGGTGACAAAACAGTGAACATTGTCTTACTGTTATTACTGTTATATTTACACTGATACAGTGGGATATATTCGGCAGCAAGTGAACATTCTGTCCTCAAAGTTGATGTGTTAGAAGCAGAAAAAATAGGCGAGCGTAAGGATTTGAGCGAGTTTGACAAGGGCCAAATTGTGATGGCTAGACGACTGGATCAGAGCATCTCCAAAACTTCAGCTCTTGTGGGGTGTTCCTGGTCTGCAGTGGTCAGAATCTATCAAAAGTGGTCCAAGGAAGGAACAGTGGTGACCCGGCGACAGGGTCATGGGAGGGCAAGGCTCACCGATGCATGTGGGGAGCGAAGGCTGGCCTGTGTTATCCGATCCAACAGACGAGCTACTGTTGCTCAAATTGCTGAAGAAGTTAATGCTGGTTCTGATAGAAAGGTGTCAGAATAGTCGGTGCATCACAGTTTGTTGCGTATGGGGCTGCATAGCCACAGGCCAGTCAGGGTGCCCATGCTGAACCCTGTGCACCGCCGGAAGCACCAACAATGGGCATGTGAGCATCAGAACTGGACCACGGAGCAATGGAAAAAGGTGGTCTGGTCTGATTAATCAAGCTTTTACATCATATGTATGGCCGGGTGCATGTGCGTCACTTACCTGGGGAACACATGGCACCAGGATGCACTATGGGAAGAAGGCAAGCAGGCGGAGGCAGTGTCATGCTTTGGGCAATGTTCTCCTGAGAAACTTTGGGCTCTGCCATTCATGTGAATGTTACTTTGACATGTACCACCTACCTAAGCACTGTTGCAGACCATGTACACCCTTTCATGGAAACGGTATTCCCTGATGGCTGTGGTTCAGAAAATGGTTCAGGAATGGTTCAGAAATGGTTTGGTGAGCACAACAACAAGTTTTGGCCTTCAAATTCCCCATATCTCAATCCGGTCGAGCATCTTACAGGATTTAAAGGATCTGCTGCTAACATCTTGGTACCAGATACCACATCACACCTACCTAGTGGAGTCCATGCCTCGTCGGGTCAGGGCTGTTTTGGCAGCAAAAGGGGGACCAACACAATATTTGGCAGGTGGTCATAATTTTATGGCTGAGGTGTATGTAAATTAAATTAATGAAATTTCAAAAACTGCTATTATGATGCAAAATTAATTGTGTTAATGACATTCTTGGGGGGCACGGTGGCTTAGTGGTTAGCACGTTTGCTTCACACTTCCAGGGTTGCGGGTTTGATTCCCGCCTTCACCGTGTGTGTGTGTGGGGTTTGCATGTTCTCCCTGTGCTTCGGGGGATTCCTCCGGGTACTCCGGTTTCCTCCCCCAGTCCAAAAACATGTGTGGTAGGTTGATTGGCATCTCTAAATTGTTCGTAGTGTATGAGAGAGTGTGTGTGTGCCCTGCGATGGGTTGGTACTCCGTCCAGGGTGTATCCTGCCTTGATGCCCAATGACGCCTGAGATAGGCACAGGCTCCCCATGACCCGAGAATAGTTTGGATAAGCGGTAGACAATGAATGAATGAATGACATTCTTGAAATCAAATGCTCATTATATTGATCAGTGAGATATACTGTGTAGGTAATATACACTAAATAGTTGCTATAAGTCGATCTCCTTTACTGTGTCTGTTTCCCACACAAACATATACACACTCCGTCTCACACCCATACCTCTGAGACTCTATTAACTTTAAGATTAGCAGTGAAACTTTTCTTGGATTTATCGCTCTAAGAGACTGTAGGAAGTGAGTGAAGCATATGTAGTGAACTTGACTGAACAGAATAAATACAGTATGTGTGTTAAATATGCACATAGTTAAAACAAGTTATATCGTCAGTGTAGTTTGTTTTTAAGGTAGTAATGAATAAAACACAAGAGAATTCAAAGCTTGAAATTGTTAAAATGCCTTGTAGTCACCTTAATCACAATTTGTAAATTAGTCTAATTTCATAATAAAAAATAAATGCATTTGCCTATATTTGTTGCCCCCAACCCCCGAATGTTTCTTGCCATTCAAGTTCGTTGTTAGCTCTTAAGAAACCTGCCTTTCTGCTGAGCTAAGTGCACACTTGGATGCAATTATGGTAAAATGATATTCCACAGTTGGGAAAGACCACTACCAATTTGTTTTGTGAAAAATGAAAGGTGAAAGGTTTTATTTTTTTTTAATTGGCAATTTTTCAATGCTGACCAGTCAGTAGGAAAAAAAGGATCCAAATGTAGCTCCTAATTGTTATTTGAAACCGAAACTTGAATCTGGAATGTCATGAAGGAGACAGAATTATGCCATCAACAAACAAACAACTAAACAAACAACAATAATCAGACCAACAATCACAATAATAATCATAAGAACAACAATAAATCAGAACAACAACAGTTATCATAACAATAACAACAAGAATCAATCATAACAACAACTACAACA
>JAUCMX010000027.1:6803359-7028359 GCA_033459395.1 Hemibagrus guttatus
AATAAAATAAAATGGAATTGAATCTTTGAAATATAAACGATCCTGTAAAATTAGACAGGTGTGCTGAACAAAATGACAAATATATAAGTCTTAAATATAGACATTTATCTATTATTTCCTGTTACAAGATTACAGTAAACTGGATTTATGATTGTTAAACATTCTACAAGCATTTTTACTTAAATAGCCTTGTTCTATTAGCTGATTTATTTTTATTTTATTTTTTTAAAAATAAAAATAAGAAGCCAATAAATCTGCCAAAAGAATAAAAAATAGCTAAAAAACAAGCTGAATAATCATATATTTGATTTATAAATTTCATGATAAGAAATATTACATATAAAGCTTTTGTCACACGTATTGAATTTCAGTAACACTACGGTAAAAATATACATACCCAAAAATAATACTTAAGTATAGTTAGTAATGAAGTCTAATTGCTCAAGTATTTTCCAGCACTGGGTGGGAACACATCCTACACTATTCTTGACATCATCATTAATTAACCTACGGCACTGGTGGGAACCTTTCCTGTTATTCCGAAAGTTAAACATTACCCTGTTCAAACCGACATCATTCAAATAAACGCCATTGAAATGTCCAAAGCAGCTCAATAACATCACAATACGTTCATACATGTTGTTGTTCTGTTGAAGGACTATACGCATTGCATGTCGTTTCCACATGGCCAAATCTCAAGAGGGGAAAGAGGCTCTCACATCGTCTCGCTTCCTCTAACCTGAGAGTTGCCAGCCGCAGATGTCTTAACATGATTAATGGGTGACTACAGATGGACATTCTCAGTAAGTGGGATATAATCCAAAATGACTATTAAATTGGGATATTTTTCCTTTTTTAATCAGGCTTTCAGTGCTCAGGGAACAAAAAGCTCACACAGACACTCCCACACAGACCCCTGCCTTTCTTTTCCTCTATAGTAAATTACTTGCACGTGCTTCGGAAAAAGGCAGCAAGACAGACACGTTGAAGACACCCAAACAAACCAGCGTTCAGACAGCAATCGACTGTAGACTGGAAACTTTCAACTGACTCATGAGAGGACGTTTAATCAGACACTTCAGATCAGATCGGTGTCTACCAAAGCCATATGGTCAAGTGCACAGACATTATCAGAAAAATGACAGAAATAACGTGATCTAATTTGATCTCAATACGTACAATACATGCTATATCTGTTTAATGCTCTAAATAGCCTTTTCTATATTTCCTCTGAGGTGGGCATGACCTAAACTGAAAGGGGTTTTATCTTTAAACATGAACTCCCGAGAAACACTGGAAAACACTGAACAAATCAGATGGACAAACACCATCAGTGTCATCATGATGTAACAGTTCCTCAACCTTATTATTTCTGTTTATACACGTGTACAATATTTCTGTTTTGCCATCACAGAAATTAACACAAATTCAAGCAATCTTCACAGTATTTGGAAGAGCTTGCAGTTTTTTTACATTTCCTGCAGATTTGGGCCCAGACATGTTGTGTGACATCATCACAACACACATTCAACCACAGCCCTCTCAACTCACATTCATGTGGTTCATGTTTATGTGGGGGATGTGGTAAGGTTGTGAGTTAGAATCCCGAAATCCACCAAGCTGCCACTGCTGGGCCCCTGAGCAAGTCCCTTAACCCTCAATTGCTCAGTTGTGTAAAATGATGTCGCTCTGGAAAAGGGTGTCTGCTAAATGCCATAAATGTAAATGTAAATTTAAACATGAGCACAGCTCTCATAGAAAGTAGTTACATACTGTGCTGGCAAATTTATCAATTCAGGTAAAAAAAAAAAAAAAGGACATTTTTTACAAAGCATTTTTGGCAACACCAATAACAAACTCTGCAAAATCCTGGAGATATTCATTTCCTAACTCATTTACTTGGATCTATTTCCCAAAATGTACACACAACCCTGACCAGACAGTGAATGATGTAAATGGATGTTAATGAACACGGATTTTGTTTTAGTCAAAACTTTCTGATAGCACTATTTTTTGCATTGCACAAGATCCTAGAGACAATGCACATCTCTAGTGTCAACCAGATTCCCTATGTAAAAAAAACCTGTAAATGATTTCCACTGAATCCATGGAAATCATTTACAAGTTTTTTTTTGTTTTTTGTTTTTTTACATCCACATCAGTAAGGTCCATCTGAATCACCAGAGCCTTTTTATTTAATCGGCAAAGCTATGTCCTACACTGTGGAAAATAACTCTATGAGGATGTTTGATGAGGCTAGCATCTGGTTGGCTTTTCTAATGAAAGACTGTATGGAACTGTTCTTTGTGTCAGATTGCATTATATACAAGGGCATTTCAGGAAGCCAGGAATTTAGGAATCATGTATTTGTAACAACGGTAACAAAAACATAGACGATCCTAGCATGTCTGCTGTATGTATAGACAAAAACAATGCAGTTTAGCAATAAACAGAGCTACATTGTCTTGCCTATGATGTCCATTCTAAAGACTCTGAAGACTATAAAAAAAAGCTATACAGCTCACCGTGGGCCCCTGAGCTATGTTGCTTAGTCAGGAGTTTAGACAATAGGTGTCCCATATTGTTTGGGTCTGAACAGGTATAAATGCAAGAGGCACGACATCAGTTCAGCCAGTCAAGCACTAGCAAGCACGTCAAAATGATGGGCAAGGTACAAATCAGCAAAATGTGACTAAAACTGTCTTTTAAAAAATACATTTTAAAAATGCATTGTTTTTTTTCTCAAAACAGATCATCTTCTACGAGGACAGGAACTTCGGGGGCCGCTCCTATGAGTGTAGTGGTGACTGTTCTGATATGTACTATTACATGAGCCGCTGCCACTCCTGCAGGGTTGATAGCGGCTGCTGGATGGTCTATGATCGTCCCTACTACATGGGCAACCAGTATTTCTTGAGAAAAGGAGAGTACAGTGACTACATGAGCATGTGGGGCTGGGGCATGAACAACTGGATCAGGTCTTGCCGCATGATCCCTATGGTATGATCATTAGCTGCACAATGTTTTGTCTCATGACCAGGAGCTATAGCACTGCACAATTTCATGCTTTTCTTGTTTGAACACATTTTGACTTCTATCCATCCATTTTCTTACCACTTATCCTACACAGGGAACCTCGAGTCTATCCCAGAGGACTCGGGGCACATGGCAGGGGAGGATGGGGTGCCAACTTTATCTAATTAGCTGAACAGTTACATCTGTTTTGTTAAGGGAAAAACAACAGCGTTCTATGTGTTCAGGGATTTTAAGTGACGCTATTGCTTTCTGTTCCCGAACAGTACAGGGGATCTTACAGAATGAGAGTTTATGATAGAGAGAACTTCATGGGCCAGATGATGGAGATGACTGATGACTGCGACTCCTTTATGAACCGATACCACTGGTACAACGGCTGCATGTCTTGTCATGTGATGGATGGCCACTGGCTCATGTACGAGCACCCCAACTACAGAGGCAAGATGTGGTACTTCGGACCTGGAGAGTACAGGAGCTTCAGGCAAATGATGAGAATGGGCGGCATGAGGTTCATGAGCATGAGGCGCATCATGGACTCATGGTATTAAAAGCCATTACGTTGAAACAAGGCGATTTCAAATAAATCTTGTTTTTTTTTAAATAAATTAAACACCATTTTTCTCTTTATTTCTAAATGACAATCCAACTTGTATCAGCTAATAACACCTTATGTAGAAAATACTAAATCGATAGAAAAGATATGTTGGGGTAAGAATATATGACACCATAAGGCATCATGCACACACACCACTTTACACACTCTTTCACACCAAGGACATTTTAGCAAAGCCAATACACCACCTGCCATGCTTTTGGTAGGTGGGAGAAAACCAGAGAAGAGAACCTTGGGAGACAAGAACACTGGGAGAACAGTGGGAGAACATACACACAGTAACCAAAGCTCTGCATTAAACTGGAAAACCTGGAGCTTTGAGATGACAATGCTACCCACTACACCAGATTGATTTGATGATGATCCTTAGAATTGATTTACTGGTCAAATATAGAAAGATGTACTGAATCTTAATAATCTTTCTAAATAATTTTTTTTCTTGTACTACATTGCTTCATAGTGATCATGAGGGAGATTTTTTTGGTTCTGTTTATAAAGCTTGACTTGAGTTGCAGCTTAAATGTAAAGTTTGATAAACCCTTAGGAGAGTAAATGGTTACTATTTGACATTATGTAACATTACATTTATGTAATTTTAATCCTCTGTTGTTCTGGTCATTCATTTGTATTTATGTCAGTGTTGGTGTTGGCTAATGTTCTCATTTTCCATGCTCTTAAAGCAGGTTTGCATTTGTTACAAATCTTTCTGCAAAGAGATGTTTAAAAAACCTTCATGGAAGTTGACAGAAGAGAACGATTTTTAGAATAAGATCAAATCAGTATCGATGTGACTAGTGACTGGGATTAGTGGTGGGGCGTGTGCAATGGTGATTATTTAATGCTGGAACGTGGGGGTTGCTGAGACTTTGGGGGTGATCCGGGATAAAGGGCATTGATTTGTGATCCAAAAGGGTGCGTGCCTCGGGGCCTCTGCTGGAAATCTCCTTTGAGGAGGATGTGCATGGCTGCCACCTTCTACCATTGTGCTGTTAATAGGGCAGGTCAGAGGTCAGACTTAGCCTCCTCTCCACTCCACTGCCCACTGATCTGCCCTGTCATTTGTCTATTAAACCCCTGATGGGAGGCAAAAGCTCCATGCAGTTGAGTGTTTGTCTGACTTGTCTATGTGTATGTAAATGATGTCAACATGCCAGCTTTGATTCTGCGCACACGCAACCCCCCCACCACCCCCCAGCCACACACACACACACACACACACACACACACACACACACACACACACACACACACACACACACACACACACACACACACACACACACACAACACACACACAGAGTATCCCAGGTTTGCATCCCCTGCCACTCACGACTGCCATCCGATGGTTCTTCTAATTAAATGAAGTTTGCTTCTTCTTTTAGAACTATAAGCATTATTATTGAACACTCTAGCGTGTATAAAGTGAGCTGTGTAGAAAAAATACAAATTGAGAGAATTATTACAGAATTGCGTGTTTTTTTAATCAAGTAACCAATTTAATAATGTTGAGTTAGTGACAGGTGACTTGTCAGTAGTAGTGTATAGCGTGTTTGCATCACACCTCCAGGGTTGGTTGTTCGCTTCCCGCCAATGCTTTTCAATGCATTTCCCAATCTCTCTGGGTTTTGCAGTTTCTTCCTCATCCAACGTCATGCACTGTAGAAAGAATTGCATTTCTAATGGATGTGTGTGATAGTGAACTGTGTTGGGTTGGCACCCTGTCCAGGGTGTTTCTGGCCATGTAGATAAGTTCCAGGTTATCTATGACCCTGTGTGGTACAGAAGATGGATAGATAAATGGATAGTAAAAGGTGAATGCAGAAACTGAGCCCATTTTTGATCCTACCTCATATGCTTAAATAAGTTTGTATTTACAAAAGCCTGTTTTTATATATGTATAACTGTGATTGATCTACATTCATTGAATTCCTCTTAATGGAAATATGTCATATAATAAATTAAAGGCAAATACCAGAATAAATTAGTGCAAAGTGACATCTGAATTTGGATCTCCGTAAATAGGGTGTTCAGAAGCATAAATTCCATGACTAATGCTAGTGAACTAGTGTGATATGTAATGGAATACCCACATTGGGACTGTTCTTCAGGTGAAGCAGGATGTGTTAGCAAGAACAGTCCACCAACAACCTCAAAGTCCAGTTGAGCAGCAGTAGAAAATGTCCTCATTACAAAGACAAATGCAACTTTTAAGCAAAAAAACCCACAAAAAACAAAGGCACTGGTTTACAGAGATGTGAAAAAGGTAAGTCATCCTTCACTATATTCCCAGCAAGTGGGTGAGGGCATGTGTGGCATTCACAAAGACTGAATTTGACACCCTTAAGTGATGGGGGGTAGCTCTGAGGTAGCTCTGGGGTAGCTCTGTCACACTATGAGGGCTTTTTGCTGCCATACTTTGACCTAACTTGTCTTCTTAAGAGGCGCATTCACTGAAAAATAAATACAAACCTCTTCAGACCTTTTATCCTATGAGGAAACTCTTCTATTCTGATTGGAGTGGTCTTTTCCAGGATGATTTTGCCCCCCACCCACTGAGCACAAGGACTCACTGAATGGTTTCAGGAGTATAAAAAAAATGCTGTAAATCATATGCTATGGATTTCACAGATGCAACTAAGGGAATATCTGTTGGGGAAATGGTGTATGGTACACATTCAGAAATTTGTTTCATCTCTGCCATGGTGCTCTGAAGCTGTTCTGGTGGCTTGAAGGATTGTGATCCAACACCTAGTGCTACATTCATACATACAGTGACTGGCAACAAAGAGAGCATTCATTTTTAATGAGAGCTGGTCGCTTTGGCCATTATAAGTAATTTGATGTGGGTATGTCCAGTGACTCAACAAAATTGAGAAAAGTTTTATGCAAATATGGAGCTAATTGGTGCACTGACTACCAATGGGAGTGAAGACAGTAGATATATGGGTTAAATTCATAAACAAACACTTTTCCTCCAGAAGTTTTCATTTTAGTAGCAAAAAAAACCCTGATTTACCGTCAAGTGGAATTACTCTGGTAACCAGTAGTACTGAGGCTTCTTAATACAGCAACTTCATAGTGACGCTTAAGACGCTTAAGTCATTGTTTTGTCACTCATGTACACAAGAGAGAAGTAAAGACAGCCATATGCACATAATGGCCATGGACACAACCCCAATATCCCACAACAGTGCAAGAGCATTTTCATTTAGACAAGAAGTAAGCAACACTGTCTGTAATTGAATGACCTGCCCTGTCCCCTGACCTTAAATGCAATTATGCTAGTCTGGAGCTGTGCTTTCACTGAAGCATTTGATAGAGGTGTCCGATTAAGTCGCCTGCAAGTCCCTGCAGGAGGCATACAGCATGTGTGGGTCATTCTGAGGAAACCTGACTGTGTGAGTGTGAAGAAAGTGCTTGCAGCAGTACAGTTATAGTTGGTAGAGGAGATTCCTTTGAACACATTGTTTATCACTGGCTATAACAAATAATGGCATGATATTGTTATAATTCATGATATTGTTATAATTCAACATTATTGTTATAATTGTTATAATACTGTCATAATTATGTCATAATCAGATTCACTTTAGCTTTGGGGTCTGTTATATTTTAGAATGTTCTGAAACAGCTTAATCTACTACGAAGCTGGGACACAGTGCTGCCGCTAATTAAAACAGGGTCCTTTAAGCAGCATTTCATTATTAATGCTCTATAATTTTATGGGAGCATTTTCATTTGTAATGATAAAGAAGAAGGAGAAGAAAAAGAAGAAGAAGAAGAAGAAGAAGAAGAAGAAGAAGAAGAAGAAGAAGAAGAAGAAGAACAACAACAACAACAACAATAATAACAATAACAAAAACATATCAGATGGACATACAAGTTAAAATTAATTGTTTTGAGACCCCAGCAGAGATAAGATGCCCTATGCATAGTGCCTGGACTGCATGGATCATATTTGAGTGAGATCTATAAATAAAAACATCTCTTTTTGGAATATAATGTGCATTTGTATAGAAATATGGTTTTGCTTTACAGCTAGGGAAGGTAGGGCTCTAGCTAGGTAAGTCTATTGGAATACAAAGAAAGAAAGAAAGAAAGAAAGAAAGAAAGAAAGAAAGAAAGAAAGAAAGAAAGAAAGAAAGAAAGAAAGAAAGAAAGAAAGAAAGAAAGAAAGAAAGAAATAGTGTGCCTCCAAATCATGTCTGTACTTGTATCAGATTAGAACGCATTATCTGCTCATGTGTACTGTGTGTATGTATAGTGAGAGCTTATGTACAAATATTAATTTTCATATCCATTATTCACTTAAATTACTGTGCATAAATATGATGAATAAACACAGAGGTCAGTATGTCGTGGGATAACAGTCTTTGCTGTTATAAGGTGGGTGGTCTCTTTTAGCATAACGACCCCACAACAAGTTCTGCTCGACAGCAGCACATTGGCCCTTAACACCATTAGATTGTGCTAGACAGCTGAAATAAATCTTTAAACCAAAAACTACCGCCATTAAAGTCAGCCCTTGACTTTTTTTTTTTTTATACTTTTGCTCTGCCTGGAGTCACAAGGGATTGAGCCGAGATAATCAAGACCTGAGTTCAAGTTCAGTGCATAATGTTAAGCTAGGAGTCAGGACAGCAGAAAAACCTGCATTTGGTGCCCATGACCCAATCAGGATTGGGTTTCCTGCTAAATTGGGAGGTGTGTTTTGATAGTGGATAAGCTTTTTTCTGGGTTTGTGTAAAAAAAAAACCACACACACATTTATCCACCCTCTATGAAACTAGCACTAGCTGAGCAGGGGTGCACGGGAAAATAAACAAAGCAGCTAAAAAGACAGAGAGAGAGAGAGAGAGAGAGAGAGAGAGAGAGAGAGAGAGAGAGAGAGAGAGAGAGAGAGAGAGAGAGAGAGAGAGAGAGAGAGAGTGCAATGAAAAAAATTAAAAAAGCACAACGCCGGAAGATAAGCAATATGCTAGGTAGGGTAAAAAGAATGTGCAATGATATTTTCATAGCACTTGACATGAGAAAGCTTCTTTGACTTTTTTTTTTGCACACTACACTTCCTTTAAATCATGTTCAAAAAATTTAGTCAAATAGGCATGGGAGGAAAGAGTGAAAAATCATACACAAGGAAAAGTAATATTATAGCACAAAAACTGTGCTATAAGTAAAGTGCTTATCATAAAAAACTAAAGAGTAAAATAATAATGTATTTCAAATTAGAGTTCTTATAGTTCAGAATTTTGCGTGTTTCTAGTCTACTTAACCTGCTAAATAAAACTGAAATCTGCCCTTATACTGCATTTCTCTTCAAATTTGAGGCTGAATTCCTGAATGCCGCTTTCTCAAATGGCAAAGCAGATATGAAGTGAGAATGCCACTGCACATACAGATGTGTACTTTTTTTTTTTTTTACATATAAGATAATGCTACTTGAGGCATTCTCCACTTTAAAGCATATTCAAATCAATGAGCTCCTGTATTCACCAGAATTTCCAAAACATCCCAGTATCTAGGGTCTTGATCTGCACCAGTTTTCAGCATTGTGACCATCCACAAAAAGGACAAGCAAACAAGGCTGAAGGATAACCTCAGACAGATAAGCTCTAACCTCAGTCGCATCAAGTCTTTTGAGTGACTAATACTGGCCCACCTGAGGTCCATTACAGACTCCATTATTTGAGGTCCATTACAGGTCAGTTACCACTCAGACACAGACATGGTGAAAATCAAGTTACCACATCAAGTTTGCTGATGACACAGTGGTAGGGAGGTCTCCTCTTTAAAAATGACAAGAAGGCTTACTTAGAGGAAGTGGAAGATGGTAGATGGTGTGGCAATAACAATCTCTCCATGAATGCTAACAAGACAAAGGAGAAGATTATTGATTACAGGTAAGGAACTACTGCTCCCTGATGATCAATGGGGCCACAGTTGAAAGGAAGTACAGCTTCCAATACCTTGTGGTCCATTTCATAGAAAACCTCTTCTGGACAAACAGCTTGGTGCCAGGAGCATGTCAGCATCTCTACCATCTATGACACCTAGCCAGGTTGAAGGACTCCCACTGGGTGCTGAGAGCTTTATATATAGGAGCTGTGAAGAATCTTCACTCAGTGAGCATCACTGCCTGGTTCAGAGGTATCACAGCCCAGGACTGAAAGGCATAGTTCAGAGTGGTGAGGACAGTGAAGAAAACCATCAGGACTTCACTTCCTCTATCAGAGACATCTACCCCCAGAGATATAGGTCCAGGGCCAAGAGAATTGTCAAAGACTTTCACCAAGCAGGACACAGACTCTTCTCAGTGCTTCTATCAGAAAAGTGCTCCCAGATACTGAGGACCAACACAGAAGGGCTCAGGAGGAGTTTCTACCCTCAGGCAAGCCAATTACTGAACAAAGACACTTGAGAGAGTCTGCACATTCCTACCTTACACACAGTACTCATACACAAAACAATTTGCAATATAAGAACTTTTTTGCACATGGTATCATTCCTGTTTCCATAGTATTCACTCTATTTTATTCGCATTCGATTTTTCTATAATCTATATTCTATATTTTTATTACATTTACATTTCTGGCATTTGGCAGACGCTCTTATCTAGAGCAACGTACAAAAGTGCTTTAATTCTCTAACAATGAATACATTAACACTGGTTCAAAAGGACACAGACTTGGGATGCCATTAGCCTAAAAACAGAGTTTTTTATTTTTTATTTTTGGATACAACATAAACAGGGAATAATAAAAGCTAGTTTAAGTGCGTCAGGAAGAGGTAAGTCTTCAGTTGCTGTTTGAAGACGGTCAGTGACTTGGCTGTACGGACATCTAGGAGAAGTTCGGTCCACCACCTCGGTGCCAGAACAGAGAAGAGTCTAGATGTGCTTGCCTTTAACCCTGAGAGATGGTGGAACCAGTCGAGTAGTGCTAGCGGATCTGAGTGAGCGAGGTGCAGTGCGAGGAGTGACGAGAGCTTTGAGGTAAGATGGCGCTGGCCCATTCTTGGCTTTGTAGACAAGCATTAATGTTTTGAGTCTGATGCGTGCAGCTACCGGAAGCCAGTGGAGGGAACGCAGCAGTGGGGTGGTGTGGGAAAACTTAGGCAGGTTGAAAACAAGTCATGCAGCTGCATTTTGGATCATTTGCAGTTGGCGAATTGCGTTCAGAGGTAGACCTGCCAGAAGAGAGTTGTAGTAGTCCAATCTTGAAATGACCAGAGACTGAACAAGCACCTGAGTAGCCTGTGTGGATAGAAATGGCAGAATCCTTCTGATGTTGTACAGAATAAACAAGAAGAAACACATTTGGCTGAAGGGCAAATCATGGAGTTGTTCAGAGATAATGCAAGGTCCTGGGCTGGGGATGGATCACCTGGGATGACCAGCTGCTCAGTTTTACTGGGATTGAGTTTCAGCTGATGAGCCGTCATCCAAGATGAAATGTCCACCAGACATGCTGAGATCTGAGCAGAAGCTGTGGTATCTGAGGGAGGGAAGGAGAAGATACATTTTTATTACATATCTATCATATTGGTAATATTCTATTTTTTATTATGTGTGTTTCCTTAGTTTGTTGTTAGATCTGTTTGTTGTTGTGGTGTGTATTGATGAACTATAGAACCTTTTCCTATATCCCTTATGCAATTCCTATATATGTATTCCTATATATGTATTCATATATACCCTCTAGCACCTGTTAATGGATCACCATAAGCAGTATGTGCAGCTGGGACTCCCACCTCTCAAATTCCATGGCAGTCAGCACAGGAGTACCACACGATTGTGTTTTCTCACAGCTCCTATACTCCCTTTACATCAATGCACCAATTAACAGAGAGCTCCATTAAAGTCCATGGATGACACAACTGCAGTGTTCTCATCACCAATACCTGCTAACATAAAGTAGACCATCCTACAGCAGGTGTTCCAATAACACCCTTAAACTCAGTGCTACCAAGACATTGTTGACACGTTGAAATTGTGGATGACTACTGCAAGCATCCATCTGCCTCAATCCCTGACAATCAATGGTCAGTGTCGGTGAGTTGATGATGGTGGTCCCTAAGAAAGATTCCTTAGACACTGTAAATGCACGAGAGTCCAAGAGAGGTTGAGTCTTTCAGATTCTTAGGGACCACCACTGAGTCTTAGTCTCTCACTGAAATTGACCGACTATAGTAAATGCAAAAAAAGTCCATTATAATTTGAGTGTTTCAGATTCTTAGGGACCACTATCACCAACTCCCTGAAATTGACCAGCAATGCAAACATCATCTTCAAGGAAGTATAGCAAAGTCTAATCTTTCTCCGCCAACTCAGGATGCTCAAAGTTTCTCCACATTCAAATGCTGAAATGATTTTCCCCAGCTGTAGAGAGTGTGCTCACAACCTTAGTCACAGTCTAGTTCCCCATTGCCACTTCCATCTGCAATACCAGACTGCATGAGTGGACCGCTCAGATGAGTAGATCATTAGCTGTGAAGTCACCAAAATCAAGGACCTATATGCCATCTGGGCAAATTTCAGGGCAGTGAAAATTGCTGCAGACCGCAAACATCCACCTCAGGCAAATCTGCCAGGGTGCCAGGGGTTCTACATGTCCATCATCTCCCAAACCACTGGCCCAGCTGCTTTCCAGATGCTATGTAATTTTTCAACTGCCCCAGTCCATAGCAAATCCCCCCCAACTTCTTCTACACAGAATGTTACACACGTTCACATTTTTTCTGTCACGTCCTGTGTTTGTGTATCCGCTGTGCTCCTGTGTGTCTTTTGTCTATTGCTGTGTGTCTATTTTCTGACATCTTGGCCACTAGATAATTTGTGATTACTGCCCTGTATGATCCTGCTGCACTGTTTGTTTGTTGCATTTAAGTCATTTGGCAGATGCTTCTATCTAAAGTAACATAAAATTGAGCTGAGCAGATGAGAGTCAATGACCCAACAACAGCTCTGCAGAACCGGACTCTAACTCAAAACATTCCAATCAGAAGCTCAGAGCCCTAGGGGCACTGTATGTTTTGATTTACTGTTTAATTTTACACACTGGCACAAAACCAAAGCCAATTCAAGTGAGCACAACTCACAGGCAATAAAGTGTTTCTGATTCTGATAGCTGAAAATATTGCATATACAATTACAACCATGAACTGATTTTACCGCAATCAAAAGGGGTTCTCATGATTTTATTGTATTTTCTGAGATTGAACTGAATCAAACCAATGATGTTTGTGTACACTCACTGGCCACTTTATTAGAATTTGCGCTTGCAAATTCATGCCATTATCTAATTATCTAGGCTGTGACATGGTTGTTGTATCCAGTTGGGCTGGTTTGAGTTCTTCAAACTGCTGTTCTGCTGGGTGTTTCACATACACCAGTCTCTAGAGTTGATTCAAAATGTTGCCAAAACCAAAAAACATCCTATTAGCAGAGGGTCTGCAGGCTGAAACACCATACTGATAAGAGAGAGCAGAGGAGAATTATCCGACTGGTTTGAAAAGACAGGAAGAAACTGAGATAATCATTCTTTAAAACTGTGATGAGCAGAAAAGCATCTCAGCATGCACAAAGAACTGATTTTTGAGGCAAATCCCAAAATACTTTGTTAACTACCATTTCATAAACGCTTGACCGAAATAAAAAAAAATAGCCAAGTTGTGAAAAACAATTTAAAAAGGGAGAATTTTCATCCATGAAAAATTTTCACAAATGCTATATGCACTGGCACTGAGAAGGAAAAGAGCAGAGAGAGAGAGAGAGAGAGAGAGAGAGGGAGAGAGGGAGAGAGGGAGAGAGGGAGAGAGGGAGAGAGGGAGAGAGAGAGAGGAAGAGAGAGAGAGAGAGAGAGACTGGTTTAAGCCTCTTGTCAGAGAGCAGAAAATTGTGAAATACTAATATGAGCATTAGAAAGACTCGGCTGCCTCTTAAGCCTGAGCTTTGGGTATTAACTGTTCTGTTGGTTGTTTACCTATCACTCTCTCCTTCTTCGAATGCCAGGACAGACTGTGCAAGATTTTCTAAATATCTCCCAATGGCACCAGATCATTGCAGAATGTGTGTGTGTGTGTGTGTGTGTGTGTGTGTGTGTGTGTGTGTGTGTGTGTGTGTGTGTGTGTGTGTTCTTAATGCTCTTAAACACTGCTACAATAGGATCACAAAAAAAAGGACAGTTACAAATACACTAGTCACACATTCTAACAGACAGAAATGCTATCCTTATTATCTCATGATCACTCTGAAGAATTATTCTGTTTATACAACCTGGGTTTCGGCATGAACCCATATCATGCAGAACACATTAACCTTCTTTAATCACTGGTCCATCATTAGAGGATCTTCATGCTATAATCTGCCATGCAGAACACATGTTAATGTGTATTAATCTTAAAAGATCACTGTAATCTCATAGCCTACACCCGGCTTTAGCAGACACAGGAAAATAAGAAGCCAGTACAGGTTTGAAACAAAAAAAATCCCTTTATTATGAGAGGAACTATGAAGTGTCTATATGTTAATATACTAAATAAAGCATTTTGGCAGGTAAAAAAAGGTCTCTGTCACAGTCCCTTGGAAAAAAGAAGTATTACTGTATACTTTATTACAGTGCCTTCAGAAAATATTTCTTATATCTCATGTTTGTTCTTTTTTTTTTTTGCTGCATTTTGATGCTAAGTATACTTGAATGAAGGTTTGTTCCTCTCTAAAGAAAACAGTTAAGTGTTTAAATGTGCTCAGATTTAATTATAAAAAATAATTAAACTCCTTAAATGGTAAACATTCACTTACCTTTCTTTTAACAGACTAAATAAGGACCAAACTTTCAAATCCTCCTGTGTCCAGTTGTATGACTGCATAATAAATAGTACTGACTTTGGGAAGTCTCAGAGGACACAGATCAGACCTGCTGTTATGAGGAGCAAGAAACTACCTGTGAAGCATTAAGGTGATGTTGTTAGTAGAGAAAAAAGTTGGAGAAGATTATAAAAAGAGATCAGCAAAGCTTTGAACATTCCAAGGGGCTTTGGAGTGGAAGGAAGTGGAGACACTAACATTCTTGCCATCCTTCTAAACCGAATGAATGGGCAAGAAGGGCAATTGTCAGAGATGCCTCTGCAATCTACAAGACTGATAGAGGAAATCCTGTGCAGACCTCAACAATAAAACACTTCTAAAAAGGCTAATGTAAAAGCATGCCTGTAGTTTGCTAGAAGCCATGTGACAAAACCTGAGAGCTTTTGGAGAAAGATTTAGTGTCAGTTTGATGCAGACTAAAAACAGTTGAATACCCCAGTAACACCATACATACTGTGCCATTAACGATGGTGGTAGTAGCATCACTCTCTGGAGTTGCTAGAGTACTTGTTGCCATCAAAAAGTAACATGGATAGAGCCAAATACAAGCAAATTCTTGAGGAGAACTTGTTCCGGTTTCCCAGAAATGTGTGTGTAATGCAAGAATTTATTTCCCAGCAGGACAATGACTCAAAAACTAACAGGGCAAAAACTACAATGAAAAAAAGAAGGTTTGTGTTTGGGGAATGGTTGCATTGATCGAACTTAAATCCAACTTAAATCCAATTGAAAATCTGTGGCGTGACCTGAAAATTGCTGTCTATTAACATTCTTCAACTTGTGTGGGAGTTGGAGACTATCTGCATTGAGGAACGGGAGAAATTGCCCAAAACAAAATGTGGAAGGATCAGAGAGATACATCTGAGACAACTCAAAACTGCTGCAGTATTGACTCTGAAGAAATGAATACTTAAAAAATAAAAAAAGGACTAATAATGTGGCAGCACAGCAAAAAGAAGAAGATGTAACTGGGAGAGATGCTGGACTTGTTACCAAAGCCCATTCAGCCAAATATGCTCAGTTTAGCATCCAATCAAGTCCATCTATGTAGAATAAGTAGCGTGACATTCTCAAGCTACACAATGCAATTAGCACTATATGTTGTTGTTGTTCTTCGACTGCTTCCTGTTCAAGGACACCACAGTGGATCATCCAATCCTTATTTGTGCAGTTCCTAATGCAACCTTCCCAGTTTATCCAGGTTTGGGCCCTCAGTGGCTAGGTTGGTTCCCTGCCCAGGAAATGAACTGGTGTCACGATGGTAAGAAGAAATATGGATACATTCTGTCTTAATTTTGATCTCATTTAACAAGGACATTATGTGAAGAAGCTCCCCATTAAACCACATCATCATGTGTAGCCGTAGTAATAATGAAGATTTAAACTGAAAGATTAAACTTCAAATCCAGTAATCATGACTTTCTTTTTACTACAAAATATCCCAGATGAATGAAGTAAAACCTTCATTCCGTCGAACCTTCACTGATAAGGTATCTTTGTATGCAGGCGTGAAAATAAACTTCTCAAGGAATTTGTGTCTTCCAGAGTAGTCTTTGGAATTCAGAGAATTGTTTCCTGATAATGAGTGAAAACAACACTGTCTATTATAAGGTATCAAGTGTGAAGATCCCTAATGACTAACTTTTACATCCTGTTCATAGCTGAAACTTCCTTTATGATTTCTTTTTTTTGTGTGTGTGTGTTTCTTTCCTTCTTTTGTGTTTTGTGATCGAGTGTACTTAGATCCAAACGACATTTTGGCACACATCTTTCCAAAATTCTTCTGGGCTATCTGAACTTATGCGGTCACATGCAATGCAAATTGGATAATCAAATGAAAAACATTGTTCAAATTGTTGGGCAGAAAATAATCCTTGTCACTAGTGACTTCCTGTTGTACAAGCTTCACAAATGACTGCAATGTGCCTACAATAGTTTCAGCAACAAGACAAAGGCTCATTCGACGATAAAAAATATTCTGAAAAGAATTAAATGACCCTTCAACTGCCTTCTGGAGACTGCCTCGTTCTCCAGAAGGCAGTTTATAAGATTAGCCAATTATAACAAATATGTCAAGTGGAAACAGCAAAAACTGGCCTATCAATCTGGCACAGTTAATAAATATATGAGGAAGAATGTGCAGAGGATGAACACAAAGGCCATGATGTGAAAGAAGCTGGAAGCACTTACAAAAAAATTTAAAGGGAAAGATGCAAATAATTTTTGTTTTTTTCCCCCCACTGTCTGTACCGCTTATCCGATCTATTCTCGGGTCACGGGGAGCCTATACCTATCTCAGGCGTCATCGGGCATCAAGGCAGGATACACCCTGGACGGAATGCCAACCCATCACAGGGCACACACACACACTCATTCACTCACGCAATCACACACTACAGGCAATTTAGAGACTCCAATCAGCCTAGAAGCATGGACTGTGGGAGGAAACCGGAGCACCCGGAGGAAACCCGCCGATAAATGTTTATATTTAAATTTATTATATATTGATTTCTTAGCTTAAACTGTTTGGCTATTTGTTACTTATGATGAGAAAACCTGTAGCACTACATGTCTAAGACACTAAATCTCTTTTTTTTGTCCAGAGGGTGTGCAAACTTTTGCTCTATCTCCATCCCTATCTAACTGTAGACTACAGACCAAAAATGGATGTGGGGAAGCATACTAATTCATACCATAGCACTGTTTTTTTTTTCGATTTTGGCTGGTCAGAAGTTGAAGAGAAACTTTGTATTTCCGGCTACAAAGTGTATATTAACAAACATGTTTCTATAGAAACATGGTGCGCGTTATACATAAACAGGCTTTTAAGAAAGTTGCCATGGTAAATGCATTAGTTTAGCAGGTTTAAAACGAGTCTCGAGCATCAGCACTTTTTTAACAGTCAGAGGTAAAGCTGTAATTTTATGTTTCCTGACACAGTAAAGTCTTTGACTCAGAAAGCTTTAAGGTTTCTTAGAAACACAACATGCTGGATCTTATTTCTAGCGAATAATAAAAAAGAGGCTGAAAAGGGAGCGACTGATACTGTAGCTGCTATCTTGTAACTAATAATAATAGTAATAGAGCACCCTTAACCATGACACCTAGGGACTAGTGTTTGGCTAACGTCCCACAGCATTAAATGTAACTATAAACAAATAATAATAATAATAATAATAATAATAATAATAATAATAATAATAATAATAAAATAATATCTTTAAATCACCAAAAAATGCCATTGTTGATGCCATGGGATTCAAATTTAACTCACTCACTGTCTCTGACCTTTTAGGTGAATCGATGTTGCCATGTTCCACTCTAAATCCACAAGCTCAAACACAAGCTCATCCTATAAACCTATAAATATTTGGCTAACTGTGCTAGACTATAATAGCAGGTGTGTAACAATGGATCTCAATCAGCTCCATATAGCTCCCTAAGTGGTAAATCAGTATGTATCATGTACACAAGTTCGTGCACCAATAAGGACCCTGGCTCACTACACATTTGGACACTGACGAGTCAGTTTCTGACTATGAGATTTGTCTTGGAAAAAAATTTTTGATGTTATTTTTAATAAAATCTCTTAAAAAGTTAAATAGTTTCTGTCATAGCACTTCATGCAAGACCGGAGGCTAACTAGTGGACTTTATTTGTTAGACTCAAACAAACCTTATATAGAGCATAAAATATATGTAAAATGTATTGTGGTCTTTACATTTAAATGTAAGTAATCATTTGAAATCTACAACAAAATTAACAAGCTATTGATATTTGTAGATGAATTTGGCTGAGAGTTTGTTCCACCATTTTTTTTTTCCGAGCTGAGAGGCTTCAGAAAATATGACGTCATTTCCAGTAAGGAACATTAGCAAGGAGCATCAGTGCACCATTTTTTGCAGGAAGCGAATGGATGGAAGGATTTTGTGACTGAGAGACAGCCCTTAAAATCACAGACTCCCTGACCTGAGCTGATTGAGATGCACCTTATATATATGGATCACAGTAAAAAAGCATGCTACACAGCAAAAATTGCATCGATGTTGCTTTTTTAATTGGGTGTTTTATTGATAGGTGCTTTGAAAAATTCTTAATCAATTAATTTATTTTATTATTTAAAAACTGTACGTATGAATGCAAGTCAGTTGTGTGCACTGTGCTGCACATCATGTGGCACAATTTGACTGATTGAAAAAGACAGTTCAAAAGAACAGACTCAGTCATTGAACTGAAGTGAATTTCACATCAGTAGCAGGAATGTGATGGAAGAGGGTTTAATGTACACTAATCTATAGCGGTAGATTACTTCCCTTATCTCCATGCTAAGTGCAGAGCACCATAACATATTACTCACTTCCATGACAGAAGTGCTTTTATTGAATTGATTTTCCTGCTTGTTTTATAATGATTAATGCTTAATCTCATCATGTATGTGTAAAACTAACCTGGTCGTGGACCCACAATGATAAATAGTCTCACTGACATGTCATTATAAGCTTGCACTAATGCAATACTTCAGATGGATTTCACAACATAAGAACACTTCAAATTCCACTGAATTCTTGGCAGTTGAACTGCATGCCCCTAGGTGTGAGCGCGTGAGTGTGTAGCTCGTAGGTGTTAAACCTCTTACCCAGTCTTCCCTGATCACATCAAAGCGCAAACGATCAACCCCCAAAAAAAAAGGCTTGACACATTTTTGACACGATGCCAACAATTCTGGTCTGCCCTGAACACTGGGTGTAGATGACAGAAAGAAAGGAAGAAAGAAAGAAAGAAAGAAAGAAAGAAAGAAAGAAAGAAAGAAAGAAAGAAAGAAAGAAAGCTGTTTATGTTGTAGGCTAATTTACATCGTGTAATGCTTTCTTAATGCATATAGTATGATATTACAAATGCTGATGTAAATTACGCTGTGTTTAATGTATTTATTGAAATCTACACTATTATTATCCGGAATACTTTAATCCAGTCTGCTTTTTTTTTTAAAGAAAAAAGAAATAAATAATTGCTTGAAACTACAAATGATAAGTTTATCATCGTTATTTTTCGCACTATATTCACGGAAAAAAAGATTGCGCAAACATTAGGAGCTCATCTTACACACTATACTTTCAAATTGCATGCAAGAGGTGGAAAATACTTGAGTAATACTTTTAATACAGATTTTTGTTTTTCAGTTAATTTTTGCTGTATTTCCGCTCTACTAGAGTACTCTTGAAATTGAAAAATTCAGCTGTTACTTAATTGCATTAACAAGTGAAAATACTTTTCAGTCTTTTTTCTTTTACCTTTAAGTTATACACAATGAGGGTCTTGCTAATGACTGCATGCTATACACCAACCGAATCTATTTAGAATCATGTTAATACATCTATGACCTTTTCGTGCTACATAATGGATTTAGCAACAGCTATTTGTGTGCATTTGAAGACGGATAAGCTACAAAACATCAGTGTGAAACTTGAGCATGAGCTCTCCATGGCCTCAGTAAAAGCTTTCAGTTTGCTCCGACTCAGGTAAAATGTGGCCTTGCTTGTGGCAAGAGCTTCATTTTCTAATTTGAAAAAGCATCTTGATGTAAGATTTGCTAACATTGCTGCCTATATTATAATTATATTATCATTTAGCCTGTTGTCTTTGCTAATGCCCAGATAGACTAACACATTCACAGCTTAGGCAGCTAGTTAAATTGCTAATGGTAGCTAGCTAGTGGTTATTTATTGTTATTTTGCTTACTATTTTACCAAATGGTGTAGTGTTGAAGTCTTGCATGTGACCAGCAAATTGGGCGAGACTGAATAATGTTTAGAGGCAAAACGACAGTTTATAATTGAGGTTTTAAGACTTCCCTTATCTAAAAATCCTACAATTTGTCCTGTACAATCTTTTAAAAAAATTTTAAGGATCTTATTCGAATTCTACTTGAATTTGATTGGAAATAATGTCTAATTCTGGGAAATTATTACAAATTACAAAGGCAGAAAGGTGATAAAATCCAAATTTTCTTTTAAAGTTTCATTTATTTATTTTGCAGTATTTTAATGCTAATGCTGTGTTCAAAATAATATACAGTATATGTGGTAGAAATGTTAAGAGCCGTTTGCAATTACATGCAAAAATTTTGTTGGCACTTTCTAATTTCTTTTCAGCTCAACACCTGAAGCAACAGTACTACTCTCTCTCTGCTGCCCACCACCATGTTGTTTATGATGTTACTGCATGTTGAACAGTGTACAGCATAAGTTAATATTCTATGTACAATATTTACATTGAGGTGAGTTCAATCAAATCAAGACACAAGAAACAGTTAAAAAAAAAAGTATGATTTGTTTAATAAAAAAGCAAAAAATACAGTGGAAAAGTGCACCTTTCAATAGTGAATTCTTGTTTAAAACTGAATAGGAACCCAAAGGGATCCCATTAAAACGTCCGTTTTTTATGTTTTTTTTTTTTTTTAATTAAACAATTCCTTCAGAAATCATATGGTTCCAAAATATGATAGAAATTCTACCCAAGTTTCTTACTTGACTTGTGGAAAATGATTTGAACAGGTTTACACAGTAATCCATATCATGAATCTTTTATCATTACACCCCTGGCTCTTGAGACCCTTCTCACAAGTTCATCATCATATCTCTTTGCTTCTTTGTCCTTTGACAGGAGGCCTACATGGATTCCATGGCAACTCTGCATTTGTGAATAAGTGGTGTGATGTCACTGCAGTGAATGAATAGAAATTCTGGCACCTTGTACTTGAGATTGAAGCTGTTACCATGCTGATGGGGCTCATGGGTAATTTATGCTGCAGGTATGAATGAGAGCGATTCGCTTCACAAACATGAAGTAAGTGACTTCATAATGTAGTAAATGAAGACTAGGGCTGAAGATGTGTGTGGTACATAGAGATGAAGTTTAGAAAAAAGTTAGGGAGAGGGGTAAAAGAGAAGAGAGGAATGGTAGCAAAGGAATCAAAGAAATGCAGTGTGGGATGAATGTGGATTTTAGTGTATTTTGTTGTGTGTGTGTGTGTGTGTGTGTGTGTGTGTGTGTGTGTGTGTGTGTGTGTGTGTGTGTGTGTGTGCACCTACTGCAAAAGCCTCAAAAGAAAAAGTCATGCAATAAAAATGATAGGTGTGTGCCTAGAACATACATTATGCATACAAGTGTTTGAGAGAGAGAGAGAGAGAGAGAGAGAGAGAGAGAGAGAGAGTGAGAGAGAGAGAGAGAGACTGAAAGAGAGAGAGAGAGAGAGAGTGAAAGAGAGAGAGGGGGAGAGAGATCTTTGCTCTTGCTCTAATTGGTTTTCTGTTATTACCTCCATAGATCACTGATTCAAACTTAGCCAGCACAAACTGTGACAACAAATTTTCAGGACTTAAGTAAAGCATGGGGAAGCAGAAACGAACGTACACACACACACACACACACACACACACACACACACACACACAAAACACACACACACACACACACACACACACACCACACACACACACACACACACACACCTTAATGAGGAAGCAATAATTCATTTTCTCATGTAACTGTGTAAACACTTATCATTTGTATTCCTTTTTAGTTTACACTTCACAGCAAGGGAACATGAATAATCATGCATTAATACCTGAATTATCACAGACTTCAATGTGAGCTAATGATGAGTTAAGTCAAGGCATGTACTACTAACAAACTACTGACCTGAACTACGACAGGAGTCTTATGAATTCATGTGTGAATATCGCCAGTCTTAAATACATGTTAGTACATGTCTGTGAGTTAATGTGTTAATTAACACTTAGGGCTGAACCAAACATGCTCTAAACATCTAAGACTAAAACACTGAAAATGAATCGTATAGAACACTTTGTTTTAAATGCTAATGGATAAGGTCATCTGCCAGTCAAGTCAAGAAGCTTTTATTGACATTTCAACCACATGCAGCTAGTGCAGTACACAGTGAAATGAAACTGTTTTGTGCTTGGTGGATTTTCTCCGGGTGCTCTGGTTTCCTACCGCCGTACAACATGTAGAGAAATTCCTTCCAAAGACATGCTTCTAGGCTGACTGGAGGCTCTAAATTGCCCATAGTGTGTGTGCCCTGCGATGGGTTGGCACTCTGTCCAGGGTGTATCCTGCCTTGATGCCTGATGACACCTGAGATTAGACTGGACAAGCGGTACAGACAATGGAAAAAATAAAATAAAAATAGAGCCGATTAACTCTAAGGTAAACAAAATAAAAATAAGGTAAATAAAAATATTATACACAAAAGTATGAATAGAAACTCTAGGGAAAATTGGTGGAAAATTGCAATATAAAAATAATATATATATATTTGGAAGTGTGAATGAAAGGGAGGGAAGTGGAACAGTAAGGTTACAGGGTGAAGAGGTGAAGAAGGTACAGGAGTTTAAGTACTTGGGGTCAACAGTCCAGAGTAATGGAGAGTGTGGGAAAGAGGTAAAGAAGCGAGTGCAGGCAGGTTGGAATGGGTGGAGAAAGGTGTCGGGAGTTCTGTGTGATAGGAAAATATCAACGAGAATCAAGGGGAAGGTGTACAGGACAGTGGTGAGACCGGCCATGCTGTATGGTTTAGAGACAGTGTCACTGAGGAAGAGACAGGAGTCAGAGCTAGAGGTAGCAGAGCTGAAGATGTTGAGGTTCTCTTTGGGAGTGACAAGGTTGGACAGGATTAGGAATGAGTTCATGTTCAGGTACAGGGACAGCTCATGTTGGACGTTTGGGGGACAAAGTTAGGGAGGCCAGATTAAGATGGTTTGGACATGTTCAGAGGAGGGAGAGTGAGTATATTGGTAGGAGAATGTTGGACATGGAGCTGCCAGGCAGGAGGCAAAGAGGAAGGCCAAAGAGGAGGTACATGTATGTAATTAATGAGGATATGAAGCTAGTGGGTGCAAGTGTTGAAGATGCAGAAGATAGGGATAGGTGGAGAGAGATGATTTGTTGTGGCGACCCCTGAAGGGAGAAGAAGAAGAAGAAGAAGAAGAAGAAGAAGAAGAAAATGTTTTTTTTTTGATGAAGCAACAAATAAATAAATTGTTTTTGTATTAATTTGTCCCTTGTGGGTAGCAGTATCAGGACCAAAGCCACCCAGAAGCCACCCAGTGTTTGTTATTATTGCATCTTTCTACGTCTGATAAGGATAAGTGACGAAGCTTTAATTCCTATTCATTCATATAAAACATGTCTGATTAAGTTTATCTCTATGTGTTAATTACAGACTAACATGCACATGGTGGTTGTTATTCACACATGATTTAATAAAATTGCAGAAATATAAGATCAGGAATGGAAATGAATAGCCTGGCAAAAATAAACAGAAACATATCTTAGTAGCCTAAAGCTGCATAGTGGTATAGAGGTATATTTTTTCACATGTTGCTTATCTTTATTTTTTCTTGCTTATTTATTCATTGTTTTGCCAAGTACTCTATCTGTTTCAGAATTTAACTGGGGAGAGATAAGAAAGAGAAAAAGGAAAGGAGAAGGTACAAAAGATGGAGAGCCCCAGATGAAAGAAAACGAGAGTGAAAGCTGATTTTTATTGTTAGTAGTTGAACTCAAAAAAGAAAAAGCCTGAAATGTCTAAGATTTTTTAGAACAAAAGATGTTTTTATCTATTTGTTGGCTGTCCATTTAAAGCTTTGTGTTGTCTGTGTTGTCAAACCTAATGGCCTGAACTGAGAAAGGATATACAGAATTATACTTTTTAATGACAGTTAGAGTTCTAATTAAAATGTTTGTGAAGGCAGAGTTTGTTAACGGTAGCTAGCTAGTGCAAGAATCCACAGGATTGCTTTATTAAGCCATTCATTTTGAAGGGTTGACTATCTACAGTAAATCCACCAAGCATCAGCGAAGCACTGATTAAACACAGTGGGGGACTGGAGTCCAAATGTAGACCCATAAGTATTTCAGTGTTTTGAAGTACTCTGACAAATACTGTAGTGTATGAAAAAGGACATTTGTATTAGATCGACTCTGGTGCCTTCTGTAGAAGGTCCTCTGCTGTAGCCTCTCACATGTATGTATACAACTGAAATAGCTGAAGGCAGCTAATCAAGAAAGTGAAGAGTGTTCATGAGCTTACAAAACACTAAATCTCTCTTTTCTAATTAGTGAAGAAAACATTGTTTAAACATGACTGGATAGAGAACTGTGCATTTATTCTGCACTTCAGACAACAAAGAGATATTTCATCTGTTCAGAGTCTATGGCACTAGTCAAATGTGGAGTACTGGTGTGAAACAAAACTCACACGCACACCAATCATTAAAGTTTAAGCGTTAAACTATTGTCACTATTCATTTTTATATACAAGGAAATTTATGTAAGATTTATTTAATTATTTATGGATTTTCACAAATGTTTAGATGCACACCGGTGTGCCAAACTCTACTTGATTTAAAAAGGAACAAAGCTATCCAACACACCATCCCTGACCAGGATAAAGCATTTACTGTAGATGAATAAATGAATGAATGAATCAACTAATAGGTTCTGTACTTTTAGTGAATACCACACTGGACTATACAAAGACAGAGGTCTGTGTGAATGTAAACATTAATCTGGCTTGAAAGCAGCAGAAAGGCTAGCCTTTTGAGCAGGGCCAGGGTGGAGACTTTTGAGTTAATCCTAACTGAAGCAGTGAGGTAATTCTGTCAAACCTAACTCCTCACATCACTAAATCCAGTTGAGGGTAATACCTATGTTCACAAAACAGACATAAAGGTAGTCAGCCCTGCTAATACTGAGCATTCTCAATGTGATGCTACCACCATCATTCTTCACTGTCAGAATGGCATTCTCAGTGTGATGGGGTTTAGTGCTTTGTCTCAAAGATCAGTCCTACTTTAGGCGTTTCACAGCAATGGGGGTGAGTATTTATGCACAATTTACACATTTTATTACTTGTAATTAATATTATTCGCTAATTTGTTTAAATACATCGCACAATCCAAACCCATTTGACTTCTTGGTTGTAAAATACAACAGTATTGTGGAAAAGTTCAAATGTGTAAATATATTTATACAAGGTACTGTATGCTATGAAAGCATTTTATTTAATAAGCTGACATCTCTCTCTTTTGCACCAATTACAGAGCACAGAATCTCCACAACTTACTCACTTAAAAACAAGAGAGAAAATCAATATTTCCCCCGGTTCTTGTATCTGTGTCTTATAGATCATAAAGACATGTGGAAATCTGCTGAATTGCCTTATGTCTGTTGTTTAACAGATTGTCAGGACATGCAGCTTGTGAGTCATTAGCTAAAATGGTTGTTAGATGTGCTGTATGGTTTCTGTACTGTCCGTGAGATCAGAGGACCAGGACGGGATTTGCAAATCTGCAAATCATGAGGTTATTTGCAACACAGCCTCCAGATTTGCAAACATGAAAACATGCACCTCAATGTTAAGTCAAGGGCAAAGGTTGGGATTTTTTGTATACAAAGTTTGAACTTTTTATATGACGTCCTGTCAGATGTATAAACAGTGTAACAGTTTAAAACAGTGGCCATTTTATCAGGAACAGCTATTCACCTGCTCATTCTCGCAATTATCCAATTAGCTAATCATGTGGCAGAAGCACAAACAATCAATCAGTCACTCATGCAGATACAAGTCACAACATCAACATCAGAATTCAGAAAAAAAAACCATGTTCTTAGTGACTTTGATCCTATCGTAGTTGTTGGTACCAGGCTGGTTTGAGTATTTCAAAACTCTCCTGAGATTTTCACATAAAACTATATATATTTTACAAAAAAAAACAAAACATTAAGTAAGTGGCAGTTCTGTGAGCCTTGTTCATAAGATCTGATAATGGCCAGGAATGTTTAAGCTGGCGGGAATAGTGTAGTAACTCAAATAATCATTTTTTACAACTGTGGTTAGCAGAAAAGCATCTCAAAAAACAAAACACATCACCTTAAGGTAGATGGCCTACAAATACTGAAGATCATATTGGGTTCAATTTGAAGCCAAGAACAGGAATCTGAGGCTACAGTGATCACAGACATGTTGAAATGAAACCATGTTGAAAATTGGAAAAATGTCACCTGGCTTTTTCTTTTCCCACTTCAATCTTCGCTCAGCCAGTGCCCACTGTAGCCTCAGATTCCTGTTCTTGGCTGACAGGAGGCTCAAGGTTCATTTCAATACAGAAAAAAATTTCAGCTGATGAATCCTACAACCAAAACAGGACACTTGTATGTCCCAATGCTACTCTCCTGACCTTTTAAAAACTTTATTATTTTTGCTTGCAAACTAAGCGCTTTCATTGACTTTCAGTACTCTTAGGCCCCCAGAGATCTATGTGGAAAGGGAGAGAGAGGAAAGGGGTAAGGAAGGAGAAGTTAAAAGGGACATCATACTTTTTCTTTTTTTATGAGCGTGTGGTTGTTTGCCTGAAATTATGGTGTGTTGGCAACATAAATCATACCACCGCAACTTTTGTAATGAAGAAACTACCGGGAAAGGGAGGGGAAGCCATTTAATGTCAAGGATACTGTAGCAGTTTGTGTGTGTGCGTGTGTGTCTAGTTGATTTATGGGCTCAATACTAAATGGTCCTTGGCAGTATAATACGTAAGGCCCTTATCTGCTGTGTGTGTAGTGTAAGGTGCCTCTTATCCAAAAGTTTTCACAAACAGCCAGTGAGTTTGGCCATCCTGCAGTTTTACTGTTAAGAGAACAACAGAATTCTACTACTGCAATAAGTGAGAACATAAACTCTAGGACTGGAAAACATAAACTGGTTTCTGCTATCATGAGAAATTGCAGGGTTGAGTAAAAAAAAAGAAAAGTTGAGTCTGTTGACTTCCTCGCTGTTAACATTACTATATATGGCAAATATTAATATTTTTGATGGATATAAAATCAGCTTATAGAACAGAAATGAAAGAAATGTATTGTACCAAAAAAATAAAAACCCTTGGGTTTGATAATCTTTTTCTATATCTCTGCCGCAGGGTTGATGGTCAGGATTGCGATGATAATTCAGTTAAACTTGTTCTGAACATCAGCAACATCTTTCTGCTACACTGCATGTTAATGTTCAGATTCACTGAACTGACATCCACTATAATACTGTAATCCACATGATTCACATGCATGGGTGTAGCATAGTTGTTGCTGAATTCCTTAAACATATCTTAACTGGAACCTACCATCTGTATCTTATTTTCTTCTGCAGAATTGAGACATGAAAGTAAGGTATTTAATGCTGGTATAGCTTTGAGGCACCAGCTTGCTATAAAAAGACCACAGAGATTAGAATCAATGTTGCATTGTACTGTAGATGTTTCTCAAAAACAGAAAAATACAAATGGGGGGGTTTTAGTAGAGTAAAAATGAAGGTTTGCTTAGATTTTTGGTGTCTGGACTGCTATCCTCTGGAGTAGTTTCCATATTTTACTGTTTTAGTCTTGCACGGTAAAGTAGTCAAGGACTGGGGTTGGGAAGGTGTGCACTAACTTATTTTGTGTTTGAAAGGAAAACCACCCTGAATCCCAGAAATGTTTTACTGCCATTCAATGTCATATTAATGAGAAATCCAGTGCAGCTCTACTGTATTCCACAGAGACTACAAGCTGTGATGGAGTTGATTAGCATCATGGTTGAAGTTTTGGAAGCTGATCTGTTTGAGTAGAGTGTACAGGTGAGGACGTGAGCCAGATAAACAGACGAAAGGACTATAAGCCGCCGCTGCATCAGTCTCTTTCGGTAGAAATCACTCTCTCAGCAGGTAGTCGAACAGTATTGACTGCAATGTTGCATTAAAAAAGCGTTAAGTGTTAAGCATAGTCTCTTTTTTACCAAGATGAGGTCTCTAACAGTTTGACATTTGAAAGATTCCTACCCATATTAACCAAGTTCCGTCCCCAGGATCTACAATCCACACTGCCAGAATGAACACAAGCATTCCAGGCCAGAAATCAGCTTTCCATGTGGGTTTTTTCAGCGACTATTGTTAAGGTCATGCTTTGTTTTTTTACATTTAATATTATCTTCCATGGTTATTTGTACAAATTACGAATAAAAACATTAAATATTGTTAATAACTAACTTCAACGCCGAATTTCATAACAAAATATATCTGGAAAATCACATCCATCTATCTATTTTCTAAACCACTTATCCTACACTGGTTACTGAACCAGGAGTCTATCCCAGGGGACTCGGGGCACAAGTTTGAGAGACACCCTGGAAGGAGTTCAAACCCATTGCAGAACACAATCTTTTACACACTATGAACAATTTAGAGATGCCAATCAGGCTACAGCATATGTCTTTGGACTGTGGAGGAAACTGAAGAACCCTGAGGAGACCCAAAAGCAAAGAGAGAACTCCACACACACACAGAGGAGTCAGGAATCAAACCCCCAACCCTGGAGGTGTGACTCAAATGTGCTCACCACTAAGCTACTAGTGGAAGATCGCATGCAAATGAGTAATGTACTGCGGCTGGATTTTGGATTGAAGTAGTGTTTAAAAAAGATCTCGCTTTTATTTCAGGTCTAGACTAGACTTTTAATGTTAATCCCTCAAAGCAGATGGTCGGAAGAAAAAAAAAGCAACTGCTAAGCTGAGAAGATCTCCTAAGTCTTTGTGCTCTTAAGTTTCACCGATTGTTCGAGTAAGAATGTACTGAGATGTTGCTAAATTATATTTGCAAGGCTTGAAGATGCAGGATGTGAATAAAAAGAATAAAAAGGATAAGATGTCGTGTTAAGGTTTGAACAAAAGGAATGGTCTTTGTAGCTTTCCTCTGCAAGCTAATAGCCTTCTTAGCTACATGCGTTTCACCAAAAGCACCCCAGATAAATCAACACACTAAGATAACTAAACCCAGGACAGGAGCACTAAACAAATTTGACCTCTGCTGTTGTTGTAGATAACCGTTACAAAGAATGTGGAGGGAGGAAAGACAAATATAATGATGATATCAGTGAAACTCCAGGGCATGCTGATAGTAACGCGATAATTGGTTACTTTTCATTATGTGGAAACCATTTCATGAGAAAATCTTTCTTATCTTGGCTACGTCATCCTGGCTTTTGTGCCTGCACTATTAGCAGGTCATTTGTGTTAGCTGAAATTGGGCTGGTGAGTGACTCACACTCTCAGTGTTTGTCTCTCTCTCGCTCTCGCTCTCGCTCTCTCACTCTCACAGTCAAGCAAGGTTCCTCATACTTATCATGGTAATGCAAAGGTTACACAAAAGAGTCATAACAAAAGGATGAAAGAGAGTCCAGTGCCTTTATCCAGTCATAATAAGTCATCTTCATTTGTTTGTTTTGTAATTTTTTTGCTAGCATGCCATCACTCTTTATGAGAATAATACCATGAGACTCCGTTTCATAAGACCAACCCTTTTGTGTGACTCTATATCATCAGCCTGCTATGTTTGGCATGCGGCCTTTTACTGTACAAATGACTCCTCATTTAAAAGAAACCGAGGTTTGGCATGCTCGCCTTTTGTCTGCCTGTGCATTCCAGTTCAACAGCTGGGGATAATGAGATACTTTTGATCAACATGTGAGAACATGATTAGTGAGAAAAGAAAACATTCACACAATAGTCTGTTTATAGTGACCTGTGAGAATGTAGGTGTGTGGGGAAGAGAGACCGAAATAGACAGGTGGAGTAAATGATCATATTAAAGATTTCTACAAGCCAACATGATCTAATGATGTAATGTTGCTGGCTGTCTGGGAAAATTTGTCCGATGTCACTATGCCTAAATTCTGGCAAACATTCACGAAAGATGAAAATCACGTTTTGTCCAAATCTGGGTTTTTCTGTCCATAATATACTTTGAGACATCATGTTTAACCTTTAAATCATAAACATATTCTACTGAAACAAATTGGAAATGTTTTTATTTCGTCTACATTGTAATCTTGACTGTCTGGTTTTCAGAGGTCACATCGGGTAACGAGGCAGTTACAACTAACACAAAACTAAATTCGGTCTAAAACCTTGCTAGCTTTTGAGCTCTATTATGCGTCAGTACTATTGACATAAGCCTAATGAATTCAGCTTATAATCAGTGTGAAAATGTCAGCGAAAGGTTCCTGCACCGTCATATTATCATCAAAACCCAAGAAGAGTGCTTGAATGAGAACAGCAGACAAAATGTTGTAAAAATGTCCACTAATAATAAGAAATATAACCAACAGAAGACAGGTGACTGAATGACTCAGCGATTATTGTACAACTGATGTTCAAGTGCGGAGATTATGATGGGTTTCAAAGCAGCATGTGAATTTTAGCTCAGGTTACGAGACAGAGAACGATCCTATAAATCAAACTGATTACTTATTTCCTTTTGCAAATTCTTGCAATTCTTTACAATTTACCAGTAAAGTAGTTTTTTCTCACAAGTACATAAGGTTAGAAATGTAGAACTGGGCAAGTTATCTTTAGCATGAATTTAGGCGCATTACCATCTGTTGATGGTGTAAAAGTATTGGCCATGGCCAAAGTATTGTTGTTATTGTTAATCAACTACATTTAAACTACATTTTCTACAGAATTTGAAATCTGGGTCAAAACTGGGTCAAAAACACAATCAACCGCACCTATTGGTTGTGTGGCACTTCAATCCTGAGCCTATAATGACTGATATTATCTCATCAAGCTGATTGCATTCTGGGAATCTGATTCAGAGTTTCATCAACAGCATTCAACAGAGGCACGGATGAGGAAGCTGTGCATAGGCCAACAGACATTAATAATAAGCAGAATAATAGGCTGCGGGAGTACAAAGTAAACCTAGATTGTTTTTTAGAAAGCAAAACAGTGTAAAGCATGCAACAGGTTTGAGAGCTTTTATACTTATATAAAAACCTTAATATGCCCTGCAATAAATTACCGTTTTTAAAGGAAAAATCTGTTTTGCACAAAAATCTGCACATTTTATATAAAATTTGTCAGGAATATGGCTTTCAGTGTAAGACATTTTTAACCTCTGTTAGATAACCTTACACAGAATTTTAGTGGTTGAAGATAACACTTTCAAATTTTATGATCAGGCACTTGGGGCATTTCAGAGAGCAGAAATAGGTTTGATATCATCATTTACTTTGAAGATAGAAACATTTGTATTGAAAAATAAACTTTTCTACAAATATATTGTGACTAGTAGTTTAGGTAAAAGAGAAATGCTTATGAGAAACGAAATTCATAAAGCTCTGAGTGTCTACTTTCATATGAGTCATATGAGTCAACACTACTGTGGATTGTAATGACAAAGAAATTCAACAAAACAGGCACAAAGTCCATTTTTTGGCCTCTGGTAAAAAGATTTCATTGACATGCTGGTCTAGGTCTAACTGTCCTACTAATTTTCCCCTAAATGCTGATTGGCTGTGGTGCCAGTGGGATTAAATTCTTGATGATGCAGCAGAGTCTTTGGTCTGTCCAACCTCTGAGCTCCTCACATATACAACCTTCAGGATAATACCACAATGATACAAGAAATACAACACCGACCAACAAATTAGTACTAGAATCAATAAACATCAGAATCATCACAAATATTTCAATGTAAACATAATTAACATTTTTTGTTAAGTTCTCCATAAAGTTTTGGCCAATATGTAACGAGAGACCTATACTTAAAATTGTCTTAATGTCATTCAGATTATAGCTAATAAAAGTTTCAGGACAGATTTACTGCTCAATTACATGGAATAGTAGTTACACTGTACTGCATTTAACACCCATTATGAAATTATGAGCTATGTATGTCCTCTCTCTCGCTCTCGCTCTCTCTCTCTCTCTCTCTCTCTCTCTCTCTCTCTCTCTCTCTCTCTCTCTCTATTTCTCTCTCTCTATTTCTCTTTCTCTCCCCCATTTATTTCTCACTTAAACACTCTTGTCCCACTGCCACTGATATCCTAATAGTATCTGCCTACAGTTACACATATGGACAAAATTATTGGTACCGTTCCATTACATAAAGAAAAACCCACAATGGTTACTGAAATAACTTGAAACTTGTACTGAAATTTGACTAACAAAAATCAGACAATGTTTTTGAATTGTGGTTCAACAGAAGAAAAAAAAAACAATCTAATGAACCTGGCCTGGACAAAAATAATGGTACCCCTAGAAAGGATTGAAAATAATTTGACCATAGGGACATGCTAAACTAAAGTGTGTCCTCTAATTAGCATCACAGGTGTCTTCAAAGTTGTAATCTGTCATTCCTGTCTGATTTTCATTAGTCAATTTTCAGTCAATTTCTATTTATTATTACTTTTGTCAGTTTCAAGTTATCTCAGTGAGCATTGTGGGTTTTTCTTTTTTTAATGGAAGGATACCAACAATTTTGTCCACATGTGTATAATGTAATCTAAGGTAATGGCAACAATCTTGTTTCTGTGTAAACATACATGCAGAAATACACACAGCATTTGCCTTCACGCCACATGAGCAGAGGCCAGGGCTAAATACACAGCTTAGCTGGCCTCATTAAAGCAAATGTCATTGTGGCTAATGGAAAAAACGCCCTTTAACCCAGGGTCAGTAGAGCAACCATGCTAACTCAATCAATTTACTAAACCCACTACACTTAAAATATTCTCAGACCTGTGGGTCTGACTCCTGCAGCCAGAGGAGATACAAGTGAGCTCTTATTTTACTGTAAAGTCATCAAATAATATTTTGAGAAAGAAACTATAGTACTATGAAGAATTATTATTCTAATATTTACAATCATCATGAGTATTTTGAAATGTTTTCAGGTTAAATTTATTGTATATCTTGATAATGTGACTATTACTACATACATTTGGCTGTAATAATTGTATACTTTATACGAATAAATCCTGGTGTATGATAAACAATATCAATTGTATTATTTCTCCAAGAATAAATTGACCCAAATGACTATAAACATGACTTTTGACATTAAAAGCCAAAAAAACCCTCCCCAAATTATTTCCTGCAAGAAGCAAGAAGTAAAAAATTTCAATAATTCAAGATCCTGATTTGCATGGATCCTTCAAGTGTATAACTATTGCAATGTAGTGTACAGATATATCAGCACCCCTTGGAAAATTCAGGTTAAAAAGGATATGGAAAAAAAAACCATCATACTGAGATATGGGAGAAATCCAGCATTTGTTTGAAGAACATTATTTATTTTAAGAGAGTGTAAAAAATTGGACCTAGGTTTGTGGAGAATCTAGATAGATTCTGTTACACATTCTGTAAATTGCTTTGTATCTTTTAAATGGCTTAGGAATCGAATTCAGATTTATTTCTACATTTGTGAAAGATTTCATTATTTCTCACCATGGGTGCCAGTAATTCTGAAGCTGACTGTAGTGTATTTTCTTCCTCTTCTTTTCTTTTCTTTAAAGCTTTTTCAGCACGCACACACACACACACACACACACACACACACACACACACACACACACACACACACACACACACACACACACACACACACACACGCACACACAGAATTATACAGTTCCCCAAGAATAGGAGCTGGAACTCTGGCTAGAGCACCTGCTTTTTTTTTTTTTTTTTTTTTTTGAAAGAATTACTTTCACAGAATTATCCTGTTTTTTTGGTTTTTTTTAAATAATTTTTTTAAGCCTCAAATCCTTGTTTCTCACTCAGACATTTTAGGACCATTTTCTGTATTTTGTAATTCCCCTGTTGTGATGCCCTGACCTATGCAACAGAATATAAGGTTATATTTGCTTATCCTAACAGCTTTTTGCTGATTTGGCTGAAAGTGTGCTTTGGGGGAAATGAATTGCAGATGAGTTTACGATGCAATATCCCAGCAACGTTAACCACATTTTCTCTAGATTTTCACATTTCATTAGCCTCCATTTCTCCTCCAAATGGCACCCACTGCAGCATGACCAGCTGTTACCTGACCCCTAAAGTGGTGTGTGTGTGTGTGTGTGTGTGTGTAGCTAGCTTGGACATTGCACATGCATAGGAAGGGAGGTGTTTGGGAGCACGAATGGATAAACTGCTCAGCTATTAAAGAAATAAATCCTTGTCATTAAAATGTAATTATACAAGACAGTCCTATGCCCCCCTCACACACACACTCTCTATATATTTACTTTTATAATACATGCTAGGGTGTGGTTTTAAAGGCATAATTATTCCACACCCCAGCAGGTTTCAAAGCTAACTCTTTTAAATAAAATCAATTACGTGAAGCTAACACTGCCGCTACCAACCACAACTCACAGGCTGCATTACAGCCTACAGATATGTCCGCAGAACACACGTTCACCAACTTTTAAGGACCTTCAATACACTTACCCATTGCAAAGTGCACTTCCTCAAGCACTTTGTAAGGAACACCTGTACACCTGCTCATTCATGCAGTTATCTAATCAGCCAATCATGTGGCAGCAGTGCAATGCACAAAATCATTCAGAATGGGGAAAATTGTGATCTCAGTGATTTTCACTGTCACATGATTGTTGATATCAGATGGCTGGTTTGAGTATTATAACTTTTGATTTCCTTGGATTTTCACACATAACAGTCTCTGTTGATTATTCCGGATACTGCAATAAAGAATAACATCCAATGAGGTGGCAGTTCTGGTGATGGAAGCTTGTTGAAGAGAGTGGTCAGTGGAAAATGGCCAGACTGCTTAGAGCTACAGTAACTCAGATAATGTCCTGGATAATTGTGGTGAGCAGAAAAGCATCTCAGAATGTCGAACCTTGAAGTGGATGGACTACTACAGCAGAAGGCACAGGCACAGGTTCACCAAACCTGGACAGTTGAAATGACATTGCCTGGTCTGATGAACACCAACAGCATAATTTGATACACACTTTCATTCATTGTCTACCGCTTACCCAAAATATTCTCGGGTCACGGGGAGCCTGTGCCTATCTCAGGCATCATTGGGCATCAAGGCAGGATACACCCTGGACAGAGTGCCAAGGCACACACAAACTCTCATTCACTCACACAATTTAGAGATGCCAATCAACCTACCATACATGTCTTTGGATCAGGGGAGGAAACCAGAGTACCTGGAGGAAACCCTTGAGGCATGGGGAGAACATGCAAACTCCACACACACGGCAGAGGCAGGAATCAAACCCCCAACCCTGGAGGTGTGAGGCAAATGTGCTAACCACTAAGCCACTAAGCCACCATGCCCCCTCGACACACACATAATTTATTTTATTTAAAAATATATTAGCATATTTCTAGCTAATTTAAGTTTGTTCTCAGGTATACAGTATATTGTGCTGTAATCCTGGGATAAATTGAGATTCAAAATTATCTTCTATCTAGCTTTCATACCCAACTGCTTTCCATACCCAGCTAACCACCTACACACACACACACACACACACACATACTGTTCCTGGTTGGAAAAATGTAAATGTTCCATGTATTTCCTCTTCCTACTTTCACTTTTAATGAGGTGCCCATTGAGAGGACTGTCAAATTGTACTGCAGAAAATGAGTAACGACGACCTTCATTATTAACCTGCGCACACACTCAGCGCATACTCAAAACCCACGCATCATTTCTCAGGTCTGTGACCCTGGTGTTTCTGCTGTCACAGCTATCATTACCCTCACACCAATTTACTTTTATCTCTGTTCGCGTTCATATCCAAATTGTTTCCTTATTAGCCGTCCTCTGTGGTGTATGCTGGGACAAGCGATAACAGAGAGAATGCCAAACTATAATGGAATACAGCTTAATTTATTCAGAATATAATGAGACTGTTGTTTTTCTTAAGTACAAACTTACTCGTTTCATCTCCTACTCTTTATCATTAGTTTATTCAAAAGCAACTGTCATTGCATTCCCTGGTGTGTTGAGGATATGGCATTTGCTTTGGATTTGCATGCTGGGCTTGGAAGCAGGAAATATCTGTCTCGTCGTATCTACCTCAGCCCCAACATCCTTGCTCGCTCGCTCTCTCTCTCTCTCTCTCTCTCTGTTGCTAACTCTGCAAACAAGATGTGACACCCATTAAACTTTTATACTGGAACCCTCAAGTCCAACTCACAATATACATAGTTGTATTCATATTTAAATTAAGACCTATGATATAATCAATATACAGTGTAAGAAAGGAGTGATGATGACATCAAAGATTTTAATGAAGAAGAAGTTTATTACAGTGCAGCAGTGACAAAATACCTGAAGTATTTTGGGTTCATCAGAGTCGAATGAACACAGGGCAATTTCTGATTGTACATTATATACTATTCTTTCTGTTTGTAATTTAAATGCAAATTGAATGTAAGAATCGAATATTACCCAACACCTTTGCTTGTTCTTGTCATAGGTGTTATCACCCAAATGGTCAGGTGATACTGACCACTACTGTTTAAATGGTAATTACGGTCACCTACACCATTGCTCAGAGATGGTCCTTTAGCTTCCATGCTAAAATAGATTTTTCATTTAGTATTCTACACATATTGCTCTATAATATTTAAGCCATTTTGGAAATGAGCTCATCCTGACATATATCTTGGAGTGGAATCAGGGTTAAGGCAGACTGTAATTTCTTACAATATATACCTTTTAAAATTGTTTAATTTGTAGAACTTTGTTATTTCTCCATTTTTCCAATAAAAGAAAAAAAAAAAGAGCTTCTTCTGGCCTAAAAGATTCTATGCCATGTTTCATTGGGCAAAACAATGAAAGTTCCTATGAAACATGTAGTGGCATCTAGTGTGAAATATATTCAATATAGTACTTATCATCATCAATATAATATTATATTAATACGCCTTTGCTTGGTGGCACGGTGGCTTGCTGGTTAGCACGTTTGCCTTACATCTCCAGGGTTGGGGGTTCAATTCCCGCTTTGGCTGTGTGTGTGGAGTTTGCATGTTCTCCCCGTGCCTTGGGGGTTTTCTCCCCCAGTCCAAAGATATGCATTGTAGGTTGATTGGTATCTCTAAATTGTCTGTAGTGTGTGCCCTGTGATGGGTTGGCACTCCGTCTAGGGTGTATCCTACCTTGATGCCCAATGACACCTGAGATAGGCACAGTGACCTGAGAATAGATCGGATAAGCGGTAGACAATGAATGAATGAATGACTTTGCTTCACTAGATGTAAAGCAATTCTACTATATTGTTTGATACTGGATTACAAACAGTCTCAGAAGTTCCTAGTTTTAGTAACCAAACACATTTATAGGTCCAAGATCTCTTTTCATATTGTTATATAAAACACTCATCTTTACCTCTTTGTGTCTTATAGTGAAGTTAAATTATCTAGCTTGTGAAAACTGTGGTCTGTGTTTTTCTAGCTGCATAGTTAGTTATCTAGCAAAGAGAGCCATTACACATAATCCAGAGAGTTATCTAGATACAGCTACTAATTATAGCTTACATACTGTAAAAGATAGCTGATAAATTGGACCAGAGATGCTTATCTGTCTTCGCTGTCTCAGACATTGCTGCTTTTGACTAAACATTTGCTTCTTGATGTGTAGCCTTTCATCAGGAAGCTGTTTTTTTCTCAAGTCTTGATATTGACTTGTGCACATTCTGCCTTTTAATTGGCTTACAGTCATTTTAGGATTTGTCATGCCATAAAATCCCTCTTTCCCAGTGTGAACAGTGCATCCATCTTTTTTGTCCATACAGTTATGTTATTGATTCCGAAGATGTACTGTCATGCTTGTCATGCGATTGAGCCTGATAATTCTCACCCATGTTCAGTCCTTTCCTTAATTGGTCTGTCTATTTATATCCTTGTGAGTTCTAGTTTCAGTGTGTCCCTGTTGTTCGAAAGCTTCTTTGTTTTTATTTTGCTGTCTAAATCTGGATACTTCCTGTTTTAGACCCTTAACTTTTTCAGTTTTCCAAAACTGTGACTTTAGACATGCCTTATTTATTTATTTCTGCTTGTCTGTCTTATGAATTTGCACACACTTGAGTCCTGCCACTTCATCACACAAAAAAATAAATGGAACAAAGTTGAATATTTTATTTTTAAAAAGCACCAGAAAATGTAAAGACACTATGTAAAGACATTTGTATTGAAAAAGCACCATTACAGTGAATAGTACTTGCCTACTGTAACGTGTGTGTTCATTCAAAACTGTAGATTAATGCTGTATTCGAGAATTCTGCTCAAGTGCCTTTTAATGGAGTGACTGTGTTATGACTGTGTAACACAGAGAATTTAACATGTTTTAAACTGTTTAACTCCTATAAAGTTAATACCGGTCTTGTGTCCAAACTAGGCGATATAAGCAGCTGAATAAGGTGTGAACTAGAGGAGAGAACTATCCAATTGCATGAAGAATAATACTCTAAACGGCGCTCAATCCAGAGCCAGCAGTTAAACAACCCATTTAATGTAACACCACGCCTTGTGTCATGATCCCACAAAGCAGAACATGGATACACTCCAGCCCTACAAGGGCACAAAACAGACGCACTAATGGAACTCATTTGCACAGCAGATGTGTAACCAGGTGCTACGTTGTGGTTTGCATATTCAGAAGCAGTGTTTTTCAGAACCCGGCAGCACAAAACACCATCTCCACAGAAGCAGAGGCATGTTCTATGCTTATACAAATGATACAGAGGTGCCGACAATGCTAACAAGAAAATACTAGCTGGCAAAGAGGTAAAGCAGAATTTTACTTTAAATGTGTATGTGGACAAGACAAACAGCAAGTCAAACATCAGATGTGACCACTACTGATAATAAGCAGCATCTTATTCCCGGGCAGGGAACTAAGCCAGCCACTGAGGGGTTGCACTGTCAGTGCCGGTCCCAAGCCTGCTAAAGGGCTAAAATGGGAGGGTTGTGTTAGGAAGGGCATCCGGCGTAAAACATGTACCAAAATCAAAATATGTGGATTGGATGATCACTGTGCCGATCCAGAAGAGAGAGCAGCTGAAGGGCAACAACAACAACGACAACTCAGACAATAAGATGAACACACACTCTCTCACAGCTCCAGGGTTAATGGTGCACTCCTTAACTTGGGTTACTTTGTGTAAGTTTGGCATGTCTGTGCTTCCTCAAGATTCTCAGGTTTGGTGGGTGGACTTGTGTGCATTATGTCCTGCAGTGAACTGTCCCCTTCCAGTGTGTATCCCAGCTTTGTGCCCTGTTGTTTCTGCAAGGGTCTCACCACAACTCAGAAATTGTTGGAGGAGCTTACTGGCGTAGTTGTTAGCATGGTGTTCTTGCACCTCCAAAGATGGGGGTTCAATTCCCACCTCTGTCAGGTGTGCACAAAGTTTGTATGTACTTTTTGAGTTTCCTCTGGGTATTCTAGTTTCTTCTCCCAGTCCAAATACTTGTGTTGTAGTCTGATTGGCATCTGTAAATTGTCTATGTGAATGAGTGTGTGATTGTTCCCTTTATGCCCCTGTTGGCACCCAATCCGGTGTATCCCTCGGCTTGTACCCCGAGTCCCCTGGAATAGTGTCCAGTTACATATGAGTTGAATAAGTGGTACATGGATAGATGGAGGGATGATTGAGATTGAAATAAAAATTTCAGTTGTAAATAGTTGACAGCACCACTTGTGGAGGGGTGAAGGTTGCCTGAGGGAGCATATGACAAACTTATAGTCAACAGACGTACAACGTTTCACCAAATCTTTCTGTTTCTTTACGTAGCAGACATTTCCCTCCAAAGCAACAAATAGGACAAGAAACTATTCATGTATGCATCTGAGCACTTCCAGCCTCACAGTCTTCCCATGAGCTATCAATACCTAGGATTTCATTCTCTCCTATCATCTGAAACTGGCCGGCCAGACAGCACTATCAGGAAGCATGGCACATTTAAATTCTGAAAAGATTGGTGAAGTTACCCTTTAACACCAGGGCAGGCAGAGGAGAATTTTTTTTAAATGCCACAGAGACTGGTATGACAGCCATGAAAGGAATGAGAGCTCTGCATTTGAAAACAGCTTGGCCTTTTATTATACAAGACTAACATTCTGTGATAGAAATGTTAGGATAGAGAGAGGGCTTGCGTGAGGATAGTATAAGGGCTATTTCTTTTTTCTTTTTTTTTTAAGTTTGCAATCCATCAGATCAGTCTGAAGAGTCTGAAGAAGAACAGATAAAAGCAGAATTATAGAGATAGAGAAGGTTATGAAAGAAATATAAAATGGAGCAAGATCTAAAAATGCTTTTTTTTGCCTTAAGATCTATTTTTCAACCTCAGATCTCAGATCTTAGATGTCTATTCAGACTTTTATGGCAATAGTGCTAATAATGAGTTATGATATATATCACTACACACACACACACACACACACACACACACACACACACACACACACACACACACACAAATCTAAAGATAAATCTGTTTAATTCACATGGCTTCTGTAAGAAACACTTATCTCATTCCATCATGTTGCTGCAAATAGCTTAGTTGCAGATGCTGCGCTATGTGAATGCTTAACATACTTGTGTACAAAAGGACACAGTTTTCTAGAAATAGCTTCAACTACACTAGAAATCTGATAAGACCTTTTCTTTCATTTGCACATACAAACAAAACATTTCCACATGACCAAACATATATATGAATCGTAGCTATTACACTCGTTTTCATTCAGATTTATAATCCATTCAGATATAAAGCCAGGTGCTTTTTTTCCACAGCAACACCTTTTTCCTCCCCTGTGTCTATCATTCAAGTCACAGAGTCTTTGTTTTTCATTTCTTGGGAAGAATTGCTCTGTATTTTTGTACTTTCTTTAAGGACACATGAATTAGGAATGCAAATAAGTTCTAATTGTAACATTAAAGTGTTAATAAGGAATACTTGTGTTGTTGATGATTTTCCCAAAACACTATATCCTGAAGCAATTTGGAAATACTAACATTTATTTTATTTATGAAACACTGCAACCTCCTTATTTTCTGCTCATGTGTACTAATATTTCAGAGTTTGTGAAATAGATAGTTCCTGTTTCTACTAGATAGAAAAGAAAATATTTTTTTAAACCAAATTTCCTTCATGAAAATGAAAAGAAAAAAAAAAAGAACACCATCCATCAGCAATCTTTTTTATTCCTACACTTCCTCCTGTTTTAAACTCTGTTGTTTGACCACTTAAACTGACTCATCTGTCGATCCAGATGTTCAATCTTTTAATCTTTAATCTCATAACTGCAAACATTTCCTAAGCGCTTCATTATAGTTAATAAATAATTCATAGTATTTACTTTATTGTAAGTGGATGATAAGCCGGGCCTTTAACCGGTCAAGGAAGACAGAATTATGAGTTTGACACCCACTGAAAACCAAATGAGTTTCTAGAGCATGGTCATTGCTCCTCTCAGGAAGGACGGAAATGGAAAATCGAGACAAATCCGATGTGCATCACATTCACACTCATAATGTTCTCATGCCAAAAAAGGAAAAACTGACAAAGTTAATGTTCTGATGATGGGGGTCTAAAGGTTCATCTGAGTTGTCACTGAAAGACCTAATGCACAAAGCTGCAGTGTTTCTGTCTGAGTCAGACTAATAGCCAGCTGTTTGGTCAGCCTGCGTGATTAAGCTGCTCCTCTCCTGCCACTTTCCTTTTAAAGCAGCTGTCAGAGCTCTGGAGAAATGTCCAATTCACAGCTTGGATATTAGTGCACTGTTCAAGGCCTTTGGTTAAGAGCGATGGCAGCACACACACACACACACACACACACACACACACACACACACACCTACATGCAGGATTTATGTCCTGATGTCTCACCCATCTTTGTGAAAGCGCATGCACTCACAATTTATCTCTATTTCATGTGCTTAATGGAAAACTCCACTCTTGCATATTAATCTTTTCACTGAATGTACATGTTCAGCAAAGTCCAAGATTTATTTCGGAATGAAATTCTGTTCAAACTTCTTTCATAGACAAGTTTCCTATATCACACACAATGCCGTTCCGCTACTCACTGATATTAGTGCCGGTGGGATATTAATCCTCAATTCATCTCTACCTGAACAGAATGATGCAGCAGTATTTTAGTACTATTTTACTGTGTCTAGGTCTGTCACCTCCTCATCTGTACACTTTGCTCAAGCAGATCAGCTACCAAAGCTTAACTTACCAACACTATCTACACCATTGCACTTGTCATCTTGTAGATTGCTAGCTAGCCAAGTTGAGTTGGTTGCTATCTACAACTCCTTAATTCAGCATTTTTCAGTATTCAAAAAACAGTAGGTGGGAAATACCTGGATGACCTACTTCTTCCGATGAGATGCTGTAGTATGGTGCCAATGGACACTATGATATTCCATAATGCAATGGATCTTGAGCAGAAGATATATGTTGGTTATAGGTATTAAACATTGCTCCTTATGGTTAATCTAAGTAATTTGTTCACTTGAATGTTTCAACAATTTCTTTGCAGTTATTATGATATCGTAATCACATGACAATGCCAACATGGTGGATGTATATGTAGTATGTATATTTAAATGTAGTATTGTATTTATACTACACGTATATACTGATTAGTACATGCTGTATCAACAGTCTGAGGTGTAGGTACTGAATCGAAAGCAGCAGGTAATGTCACACTGACTCTTATGTTGGAGATGTGATGAATCAGGTGATAAAGCACTTCATTAGCTATCTGAGGAGTTTAGGAAGTTGGATTTGTGTTGTTCATCCAGTTTATCTAGTATATAACGTGATTTTCTGAGGTTTCTGGGAAATGGACAAGTTTATTTACCTATTGATTCATTGGAGAGATGTTCTAGCTGTTCTTATACAGAACCCCCACACACTAATGCTGTATACTATATATCAATAGTTCAGTCAAGCGCTAGACTTCCCTGGTCAGACGTGTGCCTGTGTGTACACTCCAATTTCCTGTGACCCTGTGCACCCTGTCCAATGTAAACATTTATGAGTGTTTGGACAGCTCAAGTGCTATGAAAAGATACAAGCTGAATGGCCATCAATCACCCAGTTACAAGGTTGAATCTATGTTTCTCAACTCTAACCCTTCACTGATCAATCACGTCTTTATATCTGAGTATATCCGAGCGGGAAATAGCAGAACCAGCATCATTCTGCAGGATTGAACTTTACAGCTCCTAATTTGAATGTTATTCCGAATGAATGCAGCACTGTAGTGGAATGTCTGTGTTTGCATTTGTAGGCCCTAAGCATACCAAATCATTCTGACAGCAAAGACCTTCCTTTTCATGGCCAGCATGTTAAATGACAGTTGGATGTGCTTAGCCATGTTTTGGAGTGACAATGAAACTTGCTAACATTGTACTAACTGATCAGATTCAGTTGATGAACAGATGCAGATGTAGCTGTGTGAAGAACTATAACATCAAATGAGCAGAATCAACTAGTACGTTTTCACACCAGGCAACATTCACATTATTTACTGTCCAGTGTCACCCAAATGAGGATGAGGTTCTCTTCTGAGCCTGGTTCCTCTCAAGGTTTCTTCCTCATATCATCTCAGGGCGTTTTTCTTTCTTTTCTTTTCTTAGGGATAAATGTTAGGGATAAATAGTAACTTAACTTTAAACTTTATCATTTTTATTCTATGTTTCTAGACTTCTGTAAAGCTGTTTTAAGACAATGTGCATATTAAAAATGCTATACAAATAAACTGAATTAAACTGAATTGAATAAATAGATAAAATAGCACTGACCAGTATACAGTCTGTGTGGTTCTTAGTGCCAATCAGGATGCTTTGTTTTGTAAACATATGTAGACATAATGCAACACTGTAAAAATTAAGTCCTCTGTTTCAGAACAAAGCACAGATCTACATTTCTGAAGATGCCCTTAATCTGGTGGATGTGAGATAGACCACTGGTTCTCAAAGTGGCATCTAGGGACCACTGTGAGTCCCTGAAGCACAGTCGTGATATTTACTTTGTTTCAGTGGTGGAAATAATAATAAAAACACTTTTAGCCTGGTTGACGGTTAACTTGAATTAAAATGATGCAAACCTCAGTAATGTCAGGTTGGTCCGAATGGGTTCAGGAATAAAAAGCTATGTGGCTCCAAGAAATACCCAGAATATCACTGTGCAAGTTTAAACAATGAGCTTGATTTGGGAATAATTGGATTGTGCTCATGTCTGGACCTCAGCTGGTCCCAAAACCTCTCACTGTTTATTCAGTAAATAATCTCACAAGACTTCTACCTTAGAACTGCTGCTGTGATCATGAAGAGATTTGTCCTTTTGCTCATCCCAGGACTTTATTCACAATATGCTTATCCTGAACATGCTTTCACACTAAACACACTATTCTGTGGCATGCACGAAATGATGAGGTTCCATTTCAGGTCTGGTTCCTCTCAAGGTTTCTTGTCACTCTCTCTTCTGGCTTGTTTATTAGGCCCCGAAATCAACATCCTAAATCAAATTAAAATGCAGTTCCAATCCTAAAACCAGTCCCTGGTTTGAGAATCCCCCTGAGACCAGATGTGGGCATGTCCAGCGATGTGAGAAAGCTGAGAACATTTTAACTTTATGCAAATACTGTATGGAGCAACTTGGTGTAATGACTACCAATGGGAGTGAAGATAGTAGAGTGCATGAGATTCGTGGCAAACAGCATGCACTACTTCTCCTTCATCTGGTATATGATGCATACACTGCTGAATGTTATATACAAACACAAAATTTTGCTCCAGAATGATTCATTATGAATTATTGTGAAGTGGAATGCTAGCTGTACCACCCACTGATAAACATTATCACTATGGCAGCCAGTAGTAGCAATGCCTGCTGACAACTTCAGAGTACCGCGTGTGTGAACGAAGCTTTAATCTTGACACAAAGCTGTCTGGATTTTTCCTGTTGGTTTATTCGAGTGTAAATGTGTATATGTCACCACATGTACAGCTGTACTAATGCTATGACTGTGGAATGCTTTTTTTCCTTGTGGCAGGTAGGGACATGATGAGATGTTATGCATTCAGTGTTGGTGGAAAAAGTCCCTGTGTGAATGTGTGGGGTGCACATTCTCTCATGTGTATACCACATTTCTTCTTTTTATCTTTCATCTTTATGCACAATGTGCCAAAATAAACACATTCGGCTTTGAAATGCTCGCTGTGTGATTGTGGACATCAAGCATGTGCGTGTTTCCAGCATTACATCTTGCATCCAAAAACATCTACGGGTTTTTTGTTTCTACTTTCCCACAAGGTGGCTGAATGAAAAAAAGAAAGTAGAAAGAAAATAAAATAGATAAACCGGAACAAACAAAATGTCACTTTCATTTGATAAAACTAAGGATGGAACTGACAAGCCTGACACACAAGTAAACTAAAACGCTAATCACTTGTTCTGATATATTTTTTTATACAAAAATTACTAACAAGTCTACTACTAATCTACTCTTAATAAGAGGTAAGTTTCTTTAGACGTTCATTCATTAGTTCATTCATTTATTAGTCATTCATTTCTTACTGGTACAGTCTACTATCACAATTTTTATTATGTTATTATATTATACAGTAACATTACAACCACTGACAAGTGAAGTGAATAAGATTTATTTAAGATTATTACTCATTACAGTGGCACGTGTCAGTGAACAGTCAGTTCTTGAAGTTGATGTGCTGAAAGAAGGAAAAATAAGCGAGGGTAAAAATATGAGTGCCAAATTGTGATGTTAGACGATCGAGTCAGAGCAGCCACAACAGCAGGTCTTGGATGATGTTCCTGGTTACTGGTGCCAGAAAACACAACACACTTTCAAAGTTCTTGTAGAGTCCATGCCTACACCAGGTGGTTTTAATGTTTGGGGTCTCACAGAAGACCTACACCAGGTGGTTTTAATGTTATGGCTGATCAGGGTATATGGATATGGCATTCATATTGTCTACTGGACTTATCCATAAAGGCATATGTGCTATACCATTACCATTAATTCCACTATTCAAATCTGAAATCTTTGAGAGAATAATGCTGTAAAGCACAAAGCTGCTATTTTCATGACTATGATGAGTGACAGCAATAACACATCACTTGACCATATGTTAGACTATAAACAAGTAGTGTTAGGGATGTAGGGATGTAACCAGATACAAATACATTATTCAGAATTAAACAGATAATGTGTTCTGAAAATGAATAGATACAGATGCAGAAACAAATAAGAGGTGCACTTTTTTTCTTTCAAATAAAGGATGTGATTTTGACTAGCAGCAGAAATGGATAGCAGCTTCATATCTGATATGTGTCCAGTAAACCTTTCTGACCCTTTTGAAATGTAACAAACCTAAAAACTACTTTGTTAAAGACAGTTAGGTGCCTTTAGTCACATTTGATTGAAGCTTGAAAGAAAGCTCCCCAGGGCATATGGTTGAGAGCAGTTATGCACCTGAGTGAAGTAACTGAGGAACTGTACAAGCTCAGGAGTTGAATAATGTTACGTTCTTCAGATTGCTATTTAAACTTTGGTTATATTTTCAATTGAAATTTTACTTAATTTCCAGCTGGAATGTGATGCTGATTGTCAGTGATAGATGTTGTGTACACATTTAAAGACATGACTGAATGCTGTGTGAGCTTATTAAGTATATAAGCACTTGTAGGCAGCTCGTTTTAGTTGGCGTGGCTTGGCACCACTCAATCCCGCGGTATTTCCTGAGCTCCAGGCAGACAGCACCAAACTGCTTTAAATTGAAGGGAAATGTAAAGTAGAAAATAATGATTAGGGCATAAATAAAGTATATCATACTAATTAAATCAGTATTAGATGCACAACTAAGCATTAGTGCTGTTAGTACTGAATTAAATATGCAACTAAAATTGAAATAAAATAAAAAGCTAAGCATATGATGTGGAGTTTGCCCAAAACAGAGGCTTGTCTCAATTATCCACATGTTTTTCCAATCTTTAGCTCTCCGGTTTAAGTGAAACAGAGCACACAGTCTTTCAGATCCTACATAACTTATAGTTTAATTCATAATAAAATACTACCAGCTGCATTAGTGTTACGCTGTGATGATCATGAGAGCTACCAATCACATACTCCTACATATTCACTGTACATGGATAACACTAATCATATCATGCATCCATTGGTTGCATATGACTGAACTGTGTAACATTAGCACAATTCTTTTTCTTACATCCAACATGATTTGATCAGGTATGTTCAAAGCCATGAATAAAATCAAACACTTTTGTAACTGGCGTATTAACACTGCCATGTGCTACTATTCTACCTTTCAATTCAATTCAATTTATTTGTATAGCGCTCTTAACAATGGACATTGTCTCAAAGCGGGTTTACAGAAGTAAGAATATAGAAAAATTTATAAAGTTTAAAGTTAAGTTACTATTTATCTTTAACATTTATCGCTAATGGGCAAGCCTGAGGTGAAGGTGAGAAGGAAAAACCAGACTCAAAAGGGAACTTCATCCTCGTTTGGGTGACACTGGACAGTAAATAATGTAAAGGTAAATAATGTCTTTTCTTCAACAGTTTATAGTCACAAGGAATTGTGCAACCAAAAGCTCCTGAGGAACTAATAGGCCAACGTAGTTTCTGAGTTCATTATAGACTTAGCATTAATTCCTTCCAGCCGAAAGCTGACTAAGGCAACCGCAGTTCGGAGATGCGAAGTTCAGATAGTCTCCAAAAGTGGTTCTATCCACAGCAGTGCCCTGGGTCACAGGCTATCCACACAGATCTAACCCCAGCAGCAGTGAGCACCACCAAGCAACAAGACTCCAACCAGGGGTAGAGAATCTGGATGAATCAGGCAGATCCGGAAAGAAAATGTGGTCACACTGACCATGCATGCTTTAATCGCCGAAATTTAATACTATAGTTCTAGTTCCCGTCAGCGCCAGCATCCTTGTGAGATTACACACTGTAAGCGCTTCCCATTAATACAACATGAAGTGATCAGGCTCACTCTACATCATTTAATCTAGTCTTTAACTTGTTTGAATGAAGTTTAGTATGAACACTGCAATCATGTTTTATTGAGAAACGTAATATTTTTATGTAAACTGTATATTTATTTTTTCTGAAATCTGACAGACCACATATTCGTTTTCTTTCAAAAAAAATATAAGAATATTTCATTCTTCAGAGTTTCAGTCGAGCTTCAGTAGTGCACTTGTTCATTTATATGGTCATTAGGTGGATGGATCTTTTACGCATTTTAGTTTTTAAACATCTACTTTATATGAACCACAGACTGATTTCATCTCGCTAGCCACAAAGCCTAATTATCTACTCAACATCTCTTCAACATAGATTAGCCTGGTCCAAGAGAAGGAAAGGAAACTCAACATCACAAAGCAGATGGTGATGGACTGCACCCTAGAGCTCTGAGCCAGGAATATGAGCTCTTTCTTTCCTCTGTAACACACTCAAGCATACGTTTAACCTGCAGCTAATTCACTTGAGTATGTTGGTAGAGACTAAGTCCAGTTTGTTCTCCTTACATGAACATGGAGACTAATATCCTGAAAGTGATACAAAGTTTTCATGAGCACGTCTATAAATAATCAGAGGTGGACAAAGTACACAACTTTCTTACTTGAGTGAAAGTACAGATACTACTGGTCAAACATTACTCCATTACAAGTAAAAGTTGTAAAGACAGATTTTTGCTTAAGTAAAAGTACAGAAGTACTTGTTTTTAAAAGAACTTAAGTATCAAAAGTAAAAAGTAAATGTCAACGCATTGTTTTATTATTGTTGCATTGTTGTATGCAATACTTACAGTACCTTTTGTAAGCAACCTATTGAATATACTGACCAGTTTGTAGTGTTTGTGGAATTAAGAGCTTTTAGAATGTTACAAACCTATAGAAATTAAACAACTGAATTGACACAAAAGACAGGTATAATCATTTTTCTTATTATTTAACACTCCTACCACCCCCAACAAAATAGTATAGTATGTATATCCATTCATGCACATTTGAATCAAGTGGTCTGTAAATGCAGACTGATCAGAAAAAATATCCAACCTTCTTTAAAACCCAGCTACACAACTGTAGCTGTATAACTGCCCAACAGCAACACTGCTTTAATAGAGCTTTAACTGCTTTAAGAGCAAAATGGAAAGACTTATTTGCCATCAAAACAAAAATTTCAAACCATTAGTCTTGACAACGATGTTATGCCTCACAGATCACTAGAAGAGAGAAATCGTACTGTGGTGAAATAAGTCAAACAAAAAAGTCCTTGTTCATCTTAATTAGAAGCTGGTTCTCAAAGTTATGCGAATTAATTGCTCCCCTTCTTGGGCTGAAGATCAAACCATATATTGATGATATATATATGGTACTGTGAAAAAGTCTTAGGGCACCATCAGTTTTGTTGTTTAGCAATGTTTTAATGACCATCCATACTTTTTTCAGTCTCTTTACTAATATACAAGGCCTTCCAGTCTATGCAGTGCAGAGTCAGACATGGTGTACTGTAGACTACTGCTGCGTAATTCGCCTATTTATACTACGTACTAAAAGTATGTACTTTTTTAGTTATAGAAAAGTACATACTTTTGAGTGTGTAGCAAAAGAGTATGCACATTCTGGGACATACTATGAGGGTGTCATATAACATAAGCGAGCGTTGTTACCTAGCTATGCACACTCATCATAAACAAAGCATTTCACATTTTATTCATTCTTATTTATCCAATATAATTTACTATTCGTATTTTAGGACAGATAGTATGAGAATTTGGACACAGCATACGTTTTTGCATGTTAACTAACATCATTAGCAATGAGTTGTTGGTGTATATGCAAAGCTATGGCAACCGGCAAGCAAATACATTAAAAAAAAAACATTTGCCTTACCATACATACTTCATGGCAGAGGCAATATCCATTTCAAGCTTTTAGCAGAAATTAAAAGTATACATACCTCAATTCAATTTATTTGTATAGCGCCTTTTACAATGGACATTGTCTCAAAGCAGCTTTACAAAAATAGAGAAACAGAAAGTAGAGGGAAAAAAGAATCATTAAATTATTAAGCTATTTATCCTTATTTATCCCTAATGAGCAAGCCTGCGGTGACGGTGGCAATGAAAAACTCCCTGTGATGATATGAGGAAGAAACCTTGAGAGGAACCAGACTCAGAAGGGAACCCATCCTCATTTGGGTGACACTGGACAGTATATAATGTAAATGAAAATAGTGTCCTTTCTACAACAGCAACCAAAGGCCCATGAGGAACTATTAGGTCAATGTAGTTTCTGAGTTCATTATAGACACTTATTCCTTGCTGTCAAAGCTAACAGATGTAACAGCAGATCGGTGACGGTGTTATAGTCCCCAAGTGGCTCTGTCCACGGCTGTCTACAGGTCACAGGCTTTCCACACAGATCCATCCACAGCATCAGTGAGCACCACCAAGCGACGAGATACTGACCAGAGGTAGAGCGAGTGGTCACATTGGAAACTATGGACACTCGAAGCTCGGGAGTGGGATGTATAGCTCGACAGAGAAAGACAGACAGAGAGAGAGGGAGAGAATGATATTAAGTATGCTTGTGATCATGTGATGTTTAAAGACAATGTAGATTATGTGTAAAGTGCAGGCAGGGACTCCGGCAGAACTAGCTATGACAGCATAACTGAAAGGGAGAGCCAGGAGGTGACAGACATGAAGGCTTCCCACGACATAAAGCGTCCAACCACTTCACAGTCAGCAAACCTGAGCGACTTGTGAGAGTGGTAAGGCGACAGCATCCAAACATCCCAGTACACCAAAAACTCTATGCCCATGAACCTTCCAGATCTGCTCCTTTACCTAAGAAAAACTATACGTTGAAGGCTTGACTAAACAAATGTGTCTTCAGCCTAGACTTAAACATTGAGACTGTGTCTGAATCCCGAACACTAATTGGAAGGCTGTTCCATAACTATGGGGCTTTGTAAGAAAAGGCTCTGCTCCCTGCTGTAGCCTTTGCTACTTGAGGTACTACCAAATAACCTGCACCCTTTGATCGGAGTAGGCATGGCGGATCATAAACAACCAAAAGGTCGCTCAGGTACTGTGGCATGAGACCATTTAGTGCTTTATAGGTCAGTAACAGTATTTTATAATCAATGCGAAAATTGACTGGGACCCAATGTAGTGTGGCTAAGATAGGAGTGATGTGTTCATATCTTCTGGTTCTAGTTAGGACTCTAGCTGCTGCGTTCTGGACTAACTGGGGCTTGGTTATGCTCCTACTGGTACATCCAGACAGTAAGGCATTACAATAATCCAACCTAGAGGTAACAAAAGCATGAACCACTTTTTCTGCATCATGAAATGACATCATATTTCTTATCTTAGCAATATTTCTAAGATGAAAGAAGGCTACCCTAGTGATATTATCTACATGAGCTTCAAACGAAATTCAAGAGTCAATAAACACACCAAGATCTTTTACTGCTGTACGAGATGAAACAGAAAGACCATCCACAATTACTCTGTAATCAGAAAGCTCACTTTTAGCTGCATGTGGTCCTAGTACAAGCACCTCTGTCTTGTAACAGTTAAACAGGAGGAAGTTAGTAAGCATCCACTGTCTAATGTCCTTTACACATTCTTCAATCTTAATAAGCTGGTGTCTCTCATCTGACTTAGCTGAAACATACAGCTGTGTGTCATCCGCATAACAGTGGAAGCTAATACCATGTTTATAATGTTATAATGTTCCAAGTAATTGTTATATACAGTTTATAATTGTGCTAAGCCATATTCCATATACAATATAAATTATAACAAATGTTTGCTTCATTCAAGCTGCTTTAGTCCTCAATTTTCTCTCTCTCTCTCTCTCTCTCTCTCTCTCTCTCTCTCTCTCTCTCTCTCTCTCTCTCTCTCGTTCTCCTGGCATTTAAAAAAATTAAATAGTGTGCTATCAGCACATCTCTAGTACTTTAATTTGCCAAAATGAGATGATTCAGGCTGTATAATATACCTCCAGGGTCTGGGGATGGCCTCTGCCTCACTGACAGCACAGGAGTATTACTGTAATTACTGGTAATGCCTGATTTATCAAAGGCACATTAGAGCAGACTTCAAAGAGCACTTTGCCAAGCATGTGCATTAAGCTGAACTAACCGCTGCACTGATGTTGCTTTTCCCTCCTGTAGTGAGCTTCTGTTCACAAAGAGGCTACGGCAGAATGTCTGAAAACATTAGCAGAAGATCCCACATCCTTAAGTAATGGAGAAAGCGCTAAAACAATCTTATGTTACTTTAGGATCTTAATGCTTTTGGAAAACATGACTGTGTCTGATGCATTCAAAAAGTTCTGTACAGTATTTTATGCTTTTAGCCATGCTCTTATATTACACAGCATCCCAAAAGTCGCTATACATACAGGAAATGAACACGGTTAGGAAAATGTCTTCTAAATTCTTGAAATCATTCTCGTGGCCGGAAGCTGTCACAAGGTTGCGAAGCTGTCACAAGGTTGCGATGAACTTCAGCAGGAAACAATCCAAATAAATGCTGTATGTGTTGCAGAGTAGCCGTGAAGCAGACATCAACGAACATCCACTGACAAAGCACAACTAATGAAACGCTCTTATGTTTTGAATTAAGAGGTCAAGGTGTGGGTAAACCTAAATATTGTCTATAAAATTGTCTACAGAAAATAGCTTTACAGAAATGTGGATGTAGATTTAGGTTCCTTATGTGCAACTGGAACTGTGACAATTAAAAATTGGAAAAAACACACTCAATACAGAATTTGGTGGAAAATGCAGTTTAATGAAATGGTAGGAGGCTAGGCGGGCGTCACGGTGGCTTAGTGGTTAGCATGTTCACCTCACACCTCCAGTGTCCTGGGTTTGAGTCTCGCTCCTGCTCACTGGCTCCCTGTGACCTGATGATAGATCAGATAAGTGGTACAGACAATGGAATTGGAAAAATTGGTAGGCGGCTAGGCCCCAGTCGAGGCTGATTAAAATGAATGGGCCGATATTTGGAGTGCCAGAAATGAAGAGTGCCAGAAATGTAGTCATTGTATTGGTTCAGGATGACCTTGCTCAGGAGGAGTAGAAATTCCAGTGACAGAGACTAACAGACATACAATATATAACTCATCTGGGTGAGACTGGATCGTGTGATTGTAAATGTTGGATGAAAGAAAAAAGGCAAATGGTATAATAGTAAATAAAATTGAGTCCTGTGATGATACTATCCTATAGGACAGTGTTTATGATTACAGCAGTAACACTTCTCTTAAGTACAAGTTTACAGATTCCATGTGAGAATTTTGGAACGTGTGAATACTCCTTTTTGGGACGAGCTTGAATCCTGACAGTGTCACAGCCATCCGTGGCTCGTGGTGATGGCATTTTCTCTCTCTTTTGTCATTCACAGCAACTCTACCAATTTGTGGGCATCTGTGCGCTCATGCATGCAGAAAGCAGATGCTTCCCTGTGACCCAACAGAAAACATAAGAAGGAACTGAAATGCCAATGATGAATACCAAATGAGCTTTTAAAAAAAATAAAAAGGTAGAGTGCTAAGGTTATTTACTGCCAAAACGTAACTCGGTTTTTAATATTAAAAAAATGCACATGCTTTATTATTAGATTATGTGAGGATATACTGCATATAAATGCACTTGTGTGATGTGCTATGTATTTGCCGTAATATGGGTTAATCCAGAATTTCAGAATTTCCCATATGCAGCGCATAAACCTTAAGCTTATTTTTAATTTCTTGGAAAAAAAATATTTCCAAAGGCTTCATATCAATTCCAGTAACTATATTTTCAGTAGGCTGGATGTTAATCTGCAGTATTTCAAAAAAGTCGTCATTTGAAAGCATCTTTACAGAGCTTGAAAGATAAAGTGAAGCATTTAAAGTACTGATTATATGGGATTATGAATGAGTACAGCATACAGATATGGTGAATGATCCATTTTCTCTTTAAATAAATAAATAAATAAATAAATAAATAAATAATTCTCCTCTCATAAGACTGGGTTCACTTCACTTTCATTAGAATATGATGGCAGTTGCCCAACCGTCTGTGTATGCATGTGTGTGTGTGTGTGTGTGTGTGTGTGTGTGTGTGTGTGTGTGTGTGTGTGTGTGTTTAAATGTGTGTGAGAGAGAGAGAGAGACCTTGAGGCAGCCCATTTTACTATGGCAATCAACCAAGAAGCATTAACATATCCAAAATGTTTACTGCCTCAATTTGCTATTTAATTAATTTCTGGTAATTACAATATTTTAATAGGTAAAGGAGGGATATGGATCGAGAGAATCTGATCAAGTCGGGATATCCATTGTTTTTATCTGTTTAGATACTTGATACAAGAAATATGCTATATTAAACATATTGGGATTTCAGCTGGCTGTTTCATAAAGGATTTCTTTATTACATACCATTACTTTTACCTTTATTAAAAATGACTATGGATAGGGGTATTATACACACACACACACACACACACACACACACACACACACATACTTATAACCACAAGACCTCATCCCACAGATACTTAATTGTATTGAGATGTAAGAGATTTAGAGGCTAATTCAACACCTTGATCTCTTGTTCCTCAAACCATTCCTGAACAATTTTTTGCAGTGAAGCAGGGAACATTATCCTGCTGAAAGAGCCTTCTGCCATTACAAAATACTGTGTATTGGTGCAGCTATTCTCCAGCAATGTTTAGGTAGGTGGCATGTATCAAAGTCACATACAAATCAAAGCCAGGAACCAGGGGTTCTCAACAGAACATTGCCCAGAGAATCACACTGCATCTGCCAGCTTGCCTTCTTCCTGTAGTGCATCATGGTGTCACCTCTCCCTCAGGTAAAGAACACATACACACACACACACACACACACACAAACACACACACACACACACACACACACACACACACACACACACACACACACACACACACACACACACACACACACATCTGCAAAGCTGCTTTGTGACAATGTGCACTGTTAAAAGCAAAAAACAAATAAAATTGAATTGAATAAGAGTCCTGGGACAGTGTTTATGATCACAACAGTTCCGAGTGATGATCCACTGAAGAAAGGGTGAGACATGGAAGTGCAAATGTGAGACCATCCACAGAAACAGAGATGTCTGCTTTGCTTAACATGTTTAGTCATGTAAATGATCAGAAATTCACATGACTCAGCTGTTATGTAAGGTTCTGAAAAATTATCCTTTGAATAATAATAAGCAGTCATGTTTGCTGCTGGTGTCATGTGTAGGTTAGGGTTCCTGTAGATTTTACCTGGTATCAGGTTGATTTTCCTTCATACTGTATAGAAAGTCAATGACTGTAAATCTGAAAGTGGTAAGGTCAGCGATCTGCCACAATTTTTCCTGAACATAGCATAATTAGCACACGTGATGCTGCAGCAATCTGGCTCTCACTGTGTCTGTTCATTTTGCACTGTGGCTTTATTTATGTTCTCATAAGGCATGTGTACCTCTGCTGAGCTGATATTTCAAGAAATTACCCACTGGGGAGTTCAGAGCGGACACACACATATAAAACACAGCAGCAGATTGGCCCGTAAAACTGTAATTTGTGTGTATGGAGGCAAGCGACACAGCCATGCAGCGTTTTTTTTATATTCTAATCATTCGCCTCAGAGCTGCTGAAACAACACAAAATGATACCAAGCAGAAAAGGTGTTTGTTTGGAGACAGAAAGGAGTGGTGCAAATGAAAATAAATAAGTATCAACAGATACAAACGTTCTACTGCTATTAGTTAAAAAAGGAATAAGAATTATGTCAACCTTCACACCGCAAAAAAGACAGGAGAAATAAATAAAAGAAAGAAATGAAACAGTCCGAAGCCGTAACCAGAGCAACGGGCTAAACAAGGAGCGACGTGGTACATTCCAGCTTAACCAAGGCCATATACTTGTGACCCACAGAGGGAGCGTGTGAGGGTCGGGTTTTTAATCATCATGTCACACCCAGCTTTTAAAGTGCACCGTTGACATCCCAAGGGAATGTCGTTCGAAGGGAATGGCGTCTGAGTGTGTAAGTGGCTAATGATAGGGAGAAGAAAGGCACGAGGTAGTTTATCACCAAGCCATAAGCAGAAATGTGCATTTGTATGTTTTTGTGTACATGTGTTGTGGTAACAAGTCACAGGCATTTAGCTGACTTGCTATGTGTGTGTGTGTGTGTGTGTGTGTTGAGAATGTGGGTGAGTGTGGGAGTGTAACCAGAAGCCTGTGTGTTTACTGAACATGAGCGTTTTAATGGGATTCTCAAGATAATTATGCACGCAACCAAATTAGGATGTATAAAAATGGGTGGATTAGTTTTACAGCGAGATTTAACACTCCACCATGATATAAAGAGCTGACGTAAACACAGTGTGTTTGTGTTTTTGGAAATAAAGGGGTTTGGACTCACTTGTGCCTGGTAAACTACATGCATAAGGGGATACATGGAAGCCAAATACTTGTGTGCACACACACACACACACACACACACACACACACACACACACACACACACACACACACACACACACACACACACACACACACACACACACACACACACACACACATATTCAATGCCGTGAGACAGGGTGGTTGTGAATCGACTACTTCACTCCACTGTGCTGTTGACCAAATAACCAGATATCACTGAACAATACCGCATATCAAGCAGAAATCTAAACAGAAAATGAGTACACATTATGATCAAAGAGGAAATGATCTATCAGAAATCCAGTGCTCTGGTAAACAGTATTTTTGGACAGCATGTGTGCGCTTCTGACATAAAGTCCATATTGGAAGACAGCTGCTCATGAGCTACCATATGTAAGAGCAGCATTGTGTGTGTTCTTCTTGTTGAAGACATTGTAGGGTAACATCTAATGTTTTTATTTTTTTCAGTGTCAATTTAGTTATATTCTAACTGCAGATAAATGAAAAATTGAAAAAAATTGAAAAGGATTGTGCTTTACAATAAAGGGTTCACTTGGGCAACAATTTTCACTTGGGCAACAACAAATTTTGCTAACATCTTTAAAATGTAGAATGAACAAATTTGCCTCACACCTCAGAGGTTGGGGTTTGGATTAGAGTTTGTTTGTTCACCCAGTCCTTCAGGGGTTTCCTCTGGGTTTCCTCCCCCAGTCCAAAGACATGTGTTGAAGGCTTATTGGCATCTCTAAATTGTCCATATTGTGTGAATGGATGAGAGAGTGTGAGTGCGCTTGTGCCCTGCATTGGGTTGGCACCTGGACCAGGGTGTCCCTCACCTTCAACCCCAAGACCCCTGGGACCGGCTCCAGGCTCCCAGTAACCCTCTGTAGGATAAGCGGTACAGAAAATGGATGGATATTCTGTGGTATAAACCTCCTTTTCAATATCTCAATATGATTGAATTTTGCACTACCTGAGAGAAGCCCTGACTGTGATATAAAAATAGCCTATTTATAGTTATACAATTCCTCCAGTATATTGAGACTGTATATACAAAAATACACTCTTTGACCATGTGCACAGCTAATCAGCCAATCACATGCCAGCAGTGCAATGCAAACTGAATACAACAGAATGATGCAAAAGTGTGATCCCTGTGACTTTCATCATGGCATGATTGTTGGTACCAGATGGGCTGGTTTGAGTATTTTAGAAACTGCTGATCTCCTGGGAGTTTCAAACCCGACTGTCTAGAGTTTGTGTGAAAAGCAAAAACATGTGAGAGACAGTTGCTGAGAGAGATCAGAGATAAATGGCCATACTGGTTTGAGCCACCAGGAAGGATAGAATAACTCAACTAATTACTCATTACACCTGTGGTGAAGCGAAAAGCATCTCAGCCTGCACAACACATCAAATCTTGAGGTGGATGAGCTACAACAGCAGAAGATCACATTGAGTTCCACTCTTGTCAGTCAAGAACAGGAATCTGAGGTAGATATCATGAGCATATATATAAATATTCCATTACAGAAGCTGTATTTCCTGCCCACTGATGGTATCCATGCCCACTGATAATAGATCATTAGCTGATTGCAAACAAATCATCTGAGGCAAACATTAATTAATTTATTAAAAACATTAATTTATGTTTAAACCTGGCTACAACAAAGTTTATTTACATTTTATTATTTACTACTGCCACAATCATTTGCAGGGTTTGAAAAGGATTTTGGATTAAATCTTGCTCTGACTGAGCAGCATGTTTACCATTGTAGGTGAAATGCTTATCTATCAAGCTAACAGATATATTTTAATCATCTGCATTCATATTGTAGACATCTGCCTACTGTTAAAATGAACTAGCAATATAACAAAACCTCACAGCTTATGCACAGCTTATCTAGCTAAAATACCAGCCACTAAACCTCATAGCCTTGATAATTAGTTGTTATTCAGCAAATAGTCATGTTAATCTAGTTGTTAAGGCAGCCTCCTGGTGGTCCAGCGGCAAGATCCCATGCTCTCGTTGCCGTGGCCTGGGTTCGATTCCCAGGCATGGTGCTAACCGAGCCACTGAAGAGTTAACTCTTCAGTTATTAATGCATCTGTGCACAAGTACCATATATCTAAACCATAGAGAATACAAAAATGTTTCATATGAAACATAGTAAAAGTTGGGGGTGAAAAAACATGATTTAATTCAATTTTGCTTGTTTAGTCATTTATATATGTATATTTAGGTCTAATGAGTGAGCCAGAGGCGGCGGTGGCCAGGAAAAACTCCCTGAGTCAAAATGAGAAAGAACGCTTGAGAGGAAACATAATCTAAAGGAACCCTATCCTCATCTTGATGACTCTGGATAGTGTGATAATAAAGATGTTAGATGAGCACAGGACAGTGCCAGTGATCTCAGCAGCAGTACTGGCGCTCTCATCTTCAATTCCTGTGCAGAGAACCAACCAAGCCACTGAGGAGTTAACTCTCAGTGCCAGTCCCAAGCCCAGATAAAATGGGAGGGTTGTGTCAGAAAGGGCATAAAAACCTGTGCTAAAATCAAATATGTGAATAGGATGATCCTCTGTAATAATACATAATACAGAATGTATTATTATCCTGAACAGCGAGCAGCCAAAAGACAACAACAACATAGAAAAACATATTGACTGTTTTTTGTTGCATTTGTTTTATCATTGGATTAAATCTGTTAAATCACCTGAGGATATACTGTATACTGCTGTCTTGGTGTTGTTGTGTTGATATGTTGTTATTTGCTTTAATATGGGCTACTCCTTCTACTTTCACACAAAAAATCCCATCTAAACAAGTACATCAATATTATTTTATTTTGCTTGGAGCAATATTCCATTTCCATGGCCAGTGACCAGATTTATTCCAGATGTTAATTTGCAGTATTCCACTTGGGTTTCAAATTTAGGGATCTAAAAGCAGGTTTACAAAACTATATAGATAAAGAAATACATTTAAAGAGCTGGTGGCAAGTGAAAGGAGGAACTTGTGAATGGAAATCACATAAAACACACATTTATAGCAATCCACATGGTTTCATTTGGTAAGAGAGTTCATTGTAAACTGTGCCTCGCAAAAACCCTGTTTGATAGAAGTACCTTGGCTTACATTCATGTGAATATGAGCCTGTTTGCTTATTCTCTGTGGCTAAACACACACACACCCACACACAAGGGCTTGCACTGCCATGTATTTAATGAGATGTTGGCAAAGATCTTCAAAGGTAATCAGCTGAGCTCCCAGTTGTACGTAAAGATAATCCGCACAACTAATGATCCTTCCAGCTGTAATATATACACACAAGGCACACAAATCGATTGTAGATAGATATGAAATATACAGAAGTACAGTATATTCCAAACACACACACACACACACACACACACACACACAAAGCTGTAATATGTGAGTCTGCTCTTTCATTATACATAATTCATGTGACGATGAAAATGATAAGCTTGGATGTGTATACTAAACACAAGGCTTTTCCCAGGAAATGACTGGCAAAGGGGTTTCGAAAATAGTTAGAGAACCAAAGTTTGAGGATTATGTGTTTTGGTTTCATAGTTTACAGAACATTTTTAATTCATGATTTTTAATACATGATTTCCAAACATCTAACCACTGTATGTCACACCCCCTGTATGTCAATAGTATGTCATCATTTCTGTCACTCACATGAAGAATTTGGATCTGTAATCACATGTGAAATACCTGTAGGGAAAAATGGTTCAGATTTTATCCAGATTTCATTTATAGCATAGTTCTAATCATCTACCGTGTTGAGTAGAGAGTTTGAGTACTAGCTCTGTAATGTTCTTATGCAGTGTGTCGAAACTCTGACTATACACAAAGTCAAAACATAGCCATTAAGACAGTCATTGTAAAGTTTTCCGTTTACTGCCGCTCTTTCTCATTAACATGCAGGTGAAAAGGCATTGCCTCTATGATGCTTCACACTGCATGCAAGTGGATGACTTTCAGAGCATGCACTACATGTCTGCCTCATTTTGCTGCCAAGCCAGGAAGTAACTAAACCGCAAGTGATGTCATCACCTGCCATGACCAGAAAACACGGTTGTTAAACTTAGTCATCTTTTCCTTATTCATTCATTGTCTTATCCGATCTATACTCAGGTCACAGGAAGCCTGTGCCTATCTCAGGCATCAAGGCAGGATACACCCTGGACAGAGTGCCAACCCATCGCAGGGCACACACTACAACAATTTAGAGATGCCAATCAACCTACAATGCATGTCTTTGGACCGGGGAAGGAAACCCCTGAGGTACGGGGAGAACATGCAAACTCCACACACACGGCAGAGGCGGGAATCGAATCCCCAACACTGGAGGTGTGAGACAAACGTGCTAACCACCAAGCCACCATGCTCCCCTCTTTTTCTTATTTGTAAACTGAAAACAAACACAGACAAGTTTTTTTTTTTTTAATTAATTAATTAATTTATTTTTTTGAAGGGGATAAAATGAGAAAATTATCTAAATGCCTTACGGGCAACGCAAACTCTACAGGTTTAATCAAACCGTATGCTATTATTCTGCATATTTTTAATTTTGTTTTAATCCAGAGAACATGACAATAGAAAACAATTTACTGAAATATAGTAATGATTCTGAAAAGCATCAACCTCACCCAATAAAATCACCAGCTGAGAGCAGAAAAAATTGTCTGGGTTTTGGCATAATTCATGAAATGAACACAAGCAATGAAAGCATCATCCCCAGCATGTAAACACAATGAAACAAATGACATGATTAAATCCCTTATACAGTAAAGTTATCTTTTGTGACATTACATTTATGACATTTAATATCATTCCATGTTATTTTATTAGTTATATAAATACTTTAATTTGAATATGAAATATGGCAGACACCATGTAACTGTAACTGTAACATGTAACTGTAATTCTGACTTCAATCCTCGTCCTTTAAGGAGATTTAAAGTAGAATGTTAAGTTAGAATCCATAATAAATTTCTTTCAACAACAGTGCTGGAAAAATACAGCAATTTAATGCTGTTTGATTGGTCCGTATGCAATACATTAGCATGCGTAATGCGTCGAAACTCTTTTTTGCATTACAGCCAAATTGAAATACAGTACTGCAGTCTGTGGTGAGTCATGAAAAAGAGAGAGGAAGAGGGAGGACAAACAGATGGGTGGGACATATTGATGAATGAGTACAGCATGCTTTCCATCTCACAAAACGACTAGACCAAACCTCCAGCACCACCTACACACATCAAGCACTGGTGTTCACTTAACACTGACTGTGCTTAGAGATTGTAATTGGAGAGAGAGAGAGAGAGAGAGAGAGAGAGAGAGAGAGAGAGAGAGAGAGAGAGAGAGAGAGAGAGAGAGAGAGAGAGAGAGAGAGAGAGAGAGAGAGAGAGAGAGAGAGAGAGAGAGAGAGAGAGAGACCCAGTGGGGGAAATCTAATGAGTCTAAATTACAACCTCCTGATGAATGCGTAATCAGTTTGAATTCTTTTCCGCTATTGTTATGGGTCTATTCTGAAAATATCTTCAGAAGCAGCAGACTAGGAGGCATATTTTATATTCAGGAAAGATTTAAAGCTTTGACTTGATCTGGTTTGGACAGCAACTTGTGAATCAGATAATCAGCTGCCACACCTTTCACTAGCATTTCACATCACTGAGAATGTTCTTTGTTTGTTTTATATATATATATCAGGTTTATTAATCATGCCTCATCTGCTTGTGTTGGTGCAGAGGGTAGCATTTCCACCTCACAGCTTCCAGGTCTCTTGCTTGTTAATCCTGAGCTCAGGTCCATGTGGGTTCTCCAGGTTCCTTCCAGAAATTTGCCAGTAGGGACTGGCTCATGGTGCAAATTTGTGTGTTCCATCCATGTGACAGATGGACAGATCTTGGGTGTATAACTGCATTAGGTTCTGAATCCACCATAACCATTTATAAAGCAGTGATTGTGGGTAAATTATTATTTGAATCAAGCTGCTATTTATTTAATGTGTCTGAGGCAGAGTGACAGAGCGTAGGTAGATCGAACTGGCAGGTAAGGCGTGATGAGAGAGAGAGAGAGAGAGAGAGAGAGAGAGAGAGAGAGTGAGTGAAATGCACTGGGGAATTCTGCACTGAAAATTGTACATGGTATTCAATTTTTCCTTAAAGTTACTACAAAATCTAGTTGCTTAAGTATTGGCTTTCTATTCTTAGATAAAGTTTGGGTGATTAGCATACCATTTCAGTCGGGCTAATGTTAGATTTACAAATATGTAAGTTAAATAAATGTAAAATACAATTTTCCAATAGATAGTTTCATTCATTACAAGCTTTGCAAATATTTCAGGAAAATAGCTTAAATCATTAGCAAAACCTGTCTATAAGGCCAGCATTTCTTTAACATTGCTAGTTATGTATGCAGCTGTGATTCTGTGAACACCGCATAACCACCAGTGCAATGTTTTACCACATGGTTACTTTTTTCTGCACATACGCCAAGACACAAAGTCACATGGTGATTGTATGACATAGTCCTTTGCTATAAAATAACCTCTAAGGCAGGAACCCTGGGCTTGACAAGTCCCAGTGAATGAAGGGCAGACTTAATGCTAAAGCATGCAGCTCTCCTACTTTTTGTGCTGAAGTAATTGCTAGCAAGAAGGTGGCCCTGAAAGATCTATTTCAACATCCTGTGTGAGCTTTTAAGCAAAGGAACTATAGGGCCTCTTGGGGGAGAGTGGTGAGCAAAGGTACCTCACTCACATCAGAAAAGCTATGGCAAGTTGAGTGCTTGATGAATGCACCATTCATAGTGTTACAGTGCCAGAGCAGTGATTGCTGCATATACTCTTGCCTTGTCTAGCAACTGGTCCATATGAGTCAATCACAAAACATCTGACAACAAGGCCTGTGCACCAGGAGCTCAGGCAATCTGCACTTCCTACTGAGAGGCCACAGCTATACCCGTATCTAACCTGGCCAAGGGTTACTGAGGAGGCACCAAGGCATTCCCTCTATCTATGAGCTCATAGCAGAAAAACAGAGCATCACAGGCCAAACGATATATATGCAGGACTCTCTGGTCTGACTGCTGAATTCTTTGCAATTTTGGCAAAAAACAGTAATATAGGTAGAAATGGATATAGTAGACACTGAGGCCAATCATGGTCCAATGCATCCTGACCTAATGGACTGTTCTGCTCCTACAAGGAGAACCATGCATTGTTTCTATATTGGCAAAAGAAATCTATCCTGCTTTGAGTGTGCATCTGCCCCACTAATGAGCGAGCTAAGTGAGTGACTCTCAGTGAGGCTAATCAAGTACTGTATGTCTCCACTTGGGTAGTTTCAGTGGTAGGCCAGTGGCATCTGAACATGTGCCACTCTGGCAACTGATGTATTTGGCCATCTCAACATTTTCCAAATATGACTAGAACAAGGTTTCAGAACCAGTAGGAAGAACTTGTGACCACCCTCAGTTGATCAATCCAGTTGATTGATGTACAATATTCTATCCTCATATGGGTCCCCATATGCACGTTTCCTCTGAGGCACTAAACCCGTCCCTAGGCAATGAAGAAATCATCTATGGTGATTAACTCCATCTTTTGGACTACTGCTTCAAGGAGGACCCCTTCTTGGAGAAAAACCTTGCTCCTACAGAAATTTATGGCTTGTGTCTCTTTTATTGAGATGGACTGACTGCACACCCAGCACTGCTCCATGCTCCCTCAGATCCTCAACTGCTCGCATCATTGCTCAGGGAACATACATCAAGACTCTTCTCAGTATTGGAATGAACTTCCCCTAGTTGTTACAACAGCTAAGTCACTGGCTGTCTTCAAATAACGTAAATTCTTACCTGTTCCTGAACTAGCACTTGTAAAAATAAAAAGTCTCTGTGCTCTTCTTGCTATATATAGTGAACCAGTATTGATGTAATTGTTGATAGAGACTTCTGTAAGTCACTCTGGATAAGGGCATCTGGCATACACAATACATATAATTGTAAACATGACTGATCCAGAACAAGAAGCAAATTGCTAGTGAGTTGTCTGTATGCACCAAGTGCATGGTGAAACCATGAGCTTTTACCATCATTGTGAACAATATTATAACCCTGGTGTGATGAATGTTATCAATGTGAGCTCTGAGGGATAAGGTAAGTCTACTTTAACACAGTCATTGCACTCTTTGAAGTGTGCCAATGAAAAATTTTTATGGTGTGGACAGTGAATTTGGCAGTGTGAGTTTGGTATTTTGGTATCCAATCCTGTGCCTTCTGTTGAGCATGTGTGTTGGTAGAGTCCAAGTCATATCAAATTCTGGACCTTCCTGGGATCTATGATGACAATTTCTTTTTTTTCTCTTTAGACAATAAGGCTTCCCCAGATATAGCATCCTCACTCTCTTTGGATGAGGAGAATCAGTGCTTGGGCTGAAGTTCTCACTGCTTGTGTGGTCAGCTTTAACATCACTCATATCTGCTGAGCTATATCTGATGCTCACTTATCCACATGCTTTTAAAGAGCCTTATTTTGCTTATCAGGCATCATTTTCCTAGAAATGGCAAGGAGACCATTCAGATTTAATCTGCCGTTCGTCACGTTATGTCAGCAGTGGCATGGCTATGCTTTCTGAGCATGAAACGTCTGTTATGATTATTGCTTTTCTGAGATAATCAATACAGAAACATTGTAGCTTGCTAGTCACTTGTAGCAAAGACTGTATGTAGTGAAAACTAATGATTTCATGGTTCACCTCAAGCAGTATTATCCGTAAAGCAACCCAGCTGGAAACGATAGTGAGTGAAAATCAAAGAGCCGGTGTTCTACAGATAGAGGACAATGTGGAAGCTTAATTAATCGCAGGGTGAAAAAAAAAACAAAGCACAAAAAAGCAGAGAGAAAATAAGAAATGAAGGATCTCAGTCTGCTGCTAGTGATCCACTCAATGAAGCAGGTTGGCTACAAGTTGTCTAGCCACAGGCTCACCTACTCAGGAGTTTGTAGGGCTGTATGGTGGAACTGAAAAACACAGATGGAAGCATCACACTGCACCTGCTCCTACTTTCCAAAAACAGCAGGGTGAGCAGGGTATGATCAGGGAGAGACATTCAACTTAGTTTTGCATTGTGTATTACAAGAAAAGCCTTTTCTGTCAGTTCAGGAAAAATGTACATTTTCATTTACAGCAGAATTCATTGACAGAAACCCTTATCCAGAGCATCTTCCAAGCATCAAGGACTTGAGGGTTAAGGGCCTTGCTTAAAGGGCCCAGCAGTGGCAGAGCTTGGATTTGCCTCAACTACTGACTCAACATTTTCAATATGTCTCATAATCACTCAACACAGTTAATCTCAGGTCCAACAAGAATTTTACCTTTATCTGTTCAACAATAAACTTGCAACCAAGAGATCATAAAACAATTCTAATTATTTTTTAGTTACTGTCATTGATGTAATAATGGCTCAGTTTGAAAATAACACTCTTACCTAAATTGTTTCTCTTGTTCATTATTTAGTTTCCACTCCAGTGTACCGTGATAGACTAATAATAATCCAAACAATTATGAACCTGCTAAATGTCATCCCAATCATGTAATCAGCACAGTCCTTATAGTACAAGTTTACTTTACATTTAGATTATTAAATGTCTCATTCTCTTATATTAGCACACCATCTTTGGCCATTTTGGAAGAAGTGATCATTTGGAGAATTTAAGCTGTAGCCATTAAACAAAACATTAGCATTCAGTCCATGTCATCACCAGTTAATGAGTGATGTTTCTTTCATTTGTGCAGATGAAAGGATTATTGAGCTCATGACTTACTGTAATGGATTTATCAAGGTCTCCTGCCTCAGCTGTCTGCTACAGAAAGCCTCATTTTGTTTTCACTGCTATATCATGTTTTCCAGGTTTGTGTATTTCACATTTCATGCTTGATTGGGTAGATGGGAAATGATGCTTTCGTGCTCTGTCGATAATATAAAATATTTACAAAGATTCAGTAAAAACTACTATAAGTAAATCTAGTCTTCCTTTAAAAGAATCTCTTTATAAGGGAATGGGAGTGGAAAATGATGACAATAACAAAAACAAGTAGATGATGTTGGGAATGAATGAATGAATGAATGAATGAATGAATGAATGAATGAATGAATGAATGAATGAATTTGTTCCTGAAACTTGCACTGGTGCCCCAAACAGTTAAGGCTCAACTGGCTTGTTCAATCAAAAGATTAGGGTTCAGGCCCCAGCACTACCAAGCTACCACAGTTGGGCCCTTGAGCAAGGTACAATGGTACAATGGTGCTGTATTATAGCTGACCCTGTGCGCTGACTCCACCTTCATAACAAGCTAAGATATGTAATAAAAAAGGAGCATAGAGTGACTTACAAGAGTGGAGGTAGGAGAACACAGGTAGACTACATCCTATGTAGAAGAGGCCATCTGAAAGAGATTAGTGACTGTAAAGTGGTAGTGGGAGAGAGTGTAGCCAGACAGCATAGGATGGCGGTGTGTAGGATGACTTTGATGGTCTGTAAGAAGAAGAGGTCAAAGATAGAGATAGAGAAGAAAACCAAGTGGTGGAAGCTGAAAAAGGAGGAATGTTGTGAGGAATTTAGACAGAAGTTGAGGCAGGCTCTTGGTGGTCAGGTAGTGCTGCCAGATGACTGGGAAACTACAGCAGAAGTGATCAGGGAGACAGGGAGAAAGGTGCTGGGTGTGTCATCTGGAAGAATGAAGATAAGGGAAGATATGAAGATAAGGAGACTTGGTGGTGGAATGAGGAAGTTCAGGATAGTATCAGAGGCCAAGCAGAAGGCATATGACGAGTTGTACACTAGGTTAGACACTAGAGAAGGAGAGAAGGACTTGAACAGGATAGCTAGGTAGAGGGATCGAGATGGGAAGGATGTGCAGCAAGTTAGAGTTATTAAGGATAGAGATGGAAGGGTGCTCACAAGTGAGGAGAGTGTACCGAGGAGATGGAAGGAATACTTTGAGGAGCTGATGAATGAGGAAAATGAGAGGGAAAAAAAGAGTAGAAGGGGTGAACTCTGTGGAACAGAAAGTAGATAAGATTAGAAAGGATGTCAAAGTCATGAAGGCTTTGAAGAGGATGAAAAGTGGAAAGGCAGTTGGTCCTGACGACATCCCGGTGGAGGTTTGGAAGTGTCTAGGAGAGGCAGCAGTGGAATTTTTAGCTAATTTGTTCAATAGGGTTTTAGAGAGTGAGAGGATGCCTGAGGAACGGAGAAGTGTGTTAGTGCCGATCTTTAAGAATAAGGGTGAAGTGCAGAGTTGCAGCAACTATAGGGGGATAAAGTTGATGAGCCATACAATAAAGCTATGGGAAAGAGTAGTGGAAGTTAGGTTAAGGAAGGTAGTGGAAATTTGTGAGCAGCAGTATGGCTTCATGCCCAGAAAGAGCACAACAGATGCAATTTTTGCTCTGAGAATTTTGATGGAGAAGTATAGGGATGGTCTGAGGGAGTTGCACTGTGTGTTTGTAGACTTGGAGAAAGCGTATGACAGGGTGCCAAGAGAAGAACTGTGGTATTGTATGAGGAAGTCAGGAGTAGCAGAGAAGTATGTCAGAGTGGTGCAGGACATGTATGAGAGGAGCAGGACAGTGGTGAGGTATGCTGTAGGTCAGACAGAGGAGTTCAAAGTGGAGGTGGGACTGCATCAGGGATCGGCTCTGAACCCCTTCCTGTTTGCTATAGTGATGGACCAGTTGTCAGAGGAGGTCAGACAGGAGTCTCCTTGGACAATGATGTTTGCAGACGACATTGTGATCTGTAGTGAGAGCGGGCATCAGGTGGAAGAAAACCTGGAGAGGTGGAGGTTTGCGCTGGAGAGAAGAGGAATGAAAGTCAGTCATAGTAAGACTGAGTACATGTGTGTGAATGAAAGGGAGGGAAGTGGAACAGTAAGATTACAGGGTGAAGAGGTGAAGAAGGTACAGGAGTTTAAGTACTTGGGGTCAACAGTCCAAAGTAATGGAGAGTGTGGGAAAGAGGTAAAGACGCGAGTGCAGGCAGGTTGGAATGGGTGGAGAAAGGTGTCGGGAGTTCTGTGTGATAGGAAAATATCAGCGAGAATCAAGGGGAAGGTGTACAGGACAGTGGTGAGACCGGCCATGCTGTATGGTTTAGAGACAGTGTCACTGAGGAAGAGACAGGAGTCAGAGCTAGAGGTAGCAGAGCTGAAGATGTTGAGGTTCCCTTTGGGAGTGACAAGGTTGGACAGGATTAGGAATGAGTTCATGTTCAGGGACAGTGACAGCTCATGTTGGACGTTTGGGGGACAAAGTTAGGGAGGCCAGATTAAGATGGTTTGGACATGTTCAGAGGAGGGAGAGTGAGTATATTGGTAGGAGAATGTTGGACATGGAACTGCCAGGCAGGAGGCAAAGAGGAAGGCCAAAGAGGAGGTACATGTATGTAATAAATGATGATATGAAGCTAGTGGGTGCAAGTGTTGAAGATGCAGAAGATAGGGATAGGTGGAGAGAGATGATTTGCTGTGGCGACCCCTGAAGGGAAAAGGCAAAAGAAGAAGAAGAAGAAGAAGAAGAAGAAGAAGAAGAAGAAGAAGAAGAAGAAGAAGAAGAAGATGTTTTTTTTGATGAAGCAACAAATAAATAAATTGTTTTTGTATTAATTTGTCCCTTGTGGGTAGCAGTATCAGGACCAAAGCCACCCAGAAGCCACCCAGTGTTTGTTATTAGTGCCTCTTTCTACGTCTGATAAGGATAAGTGACGAAGCTTTAATTCCTATTCATTCATATAAAACATGTCTGATTAAGTTTATCTCTATGTGTTAATTACAGACTAACATGCACATGGTGGTTGTTATTCACACATGATTTAATAAAATTGCAGAAATATAAGATCAGGAATGGAAATGAATAGCCTGGCAAAAATAAACAGAAACATATCTTAGTAGCCTAAAGCTGCATAGTGGTATAGAGGTATATTTTTTTCACATGTTGCTTATCTTTATCTTTTCTTGCTTATTTATTCATTGTTTTGCCAAGTACTCTATCTGTTTAAGAATTTATCTGGGGAGAGATAAGAAAGAGAAAAAGGAAAGGAGAAGGTACAAAAGATGGAGAGCCCCAGATGAAAGAAAACGAGAGTGAAAGCTAATTTTTATTGTCAGTAGTTGAACTCAAAAAAAGAAAAAGCCTGAAATGTCTAAGATTTTTCAGAACAAAAGATGTTTTTATCTATTTGTTGGCTGTCCATTTAAATCTTTGTGTTGTCTGTGTTGTCAAACCTAATGGCCTGAACTGAGAAAGGATATACAGAATTATACTTTTTAATGACAGTTAGAGTTCTAATTAAAATGTTTGTGAAGGCAGAGTTTCTTAACGGTAGCTAGCTAGTAAAAGAATCCACAGGATTTCTTTATTAAGCCATTCATTTTGAAGGGTTGAATATCTACAGTAAATCCACCAAGCATCAGCGAAGCTGATGGTTTAGAGACAGTGTCACTGAGGAAGAGACAGGAATCAGAGCTAGAGGTAGCAGAGCTGAAGATGTTGAGGTTCTCTTTGGGAGTGACAAGGTTGGACAGGATTAGGAACAAGTACATCAGAGGGACAGCTCATGTTGGACGTTTGGGGGACAAAGTTAGGGAGGCCAGATTAAGATGGTTTGGACATGTCCAGAGGAGGGAGAGTGAGTATATTGGTAGGAGAATGTTGGACATGGAGCTGCCAGGCAGGAGGCAAAGAGGAAGGCCAAAGAGGAGGTATATGGATCGAATTAATGAGGATATGAAGCTAGTGGGTGCAAGTGTTGAGGATGCAGAAGATAGGAATAGGTGGAGAGAGATGATTCGCTGTGGCGACCCCTGAAGGGAAAAGCCGAAAGAAGAAGAAGTCTGGATATGAAATCACAAGGGGCATTGCAATAAACCATTATCAAATTTTGTCACCAATTTTTTTTTAATTAGTTTATTTCAAACTGTTTCAGGGGAAAAACAAAAATTCTCTGATGTAGTTGATTTTGTAGAGTTTTTAATCAACACCTTGGTGCATTAAATCCTGTCACATCCATTAGACTGTGCATATATCTTTATCGTATCACTAGTTTCTATTTTTCAATAGAAATTCACCACAAACAAACTTTATGCTGCTTAGCTGTTTGGAGTAGCCTTGAGACTGAGAAGTGAACTTTTTAATCTTGAGTTATTCCTGCATTATAGCTCCTCCTGGCTTAATATAATCCCTTTCCCAGCGTCTATGCCTGAAAGCTGAATCCATCTGAGTAAGCCTTGGCTAAATACATTCTGAAGATGGGAATCGTTTCAGTGAAGCCCTCCAAAGTCATTCACTGTTCTGTTTCTCTGCACTGATGTCATGTTTCCATGGGAACTGTAACCTTGAGCATGAGGACGTTGTGTCGATGATAGATGTTGGCTAATAACTGATCATTCTGCAAATTCATCTTTTTCAAAGAAACGTCACATTTCATTGTTTGTACTCTGTTAAAGTGTGTTAGAATGAATGGCAGTTTGTCCAGATCCTTATATGGATGTTTTGTTTGCAGAATATGTTTTTTCATATCTGTTTCTCTCTGGGTTCAGTATATGTCTTGTTTATGAGAAACCTGACACAATCTTCATACTTCTGACAAATCCATTACATTCAATCATTTGTACTGTGTAACCGCTTTACGGTCAGGGTCGCAGTGGATCCGGAGCCGTGCACAGGAACACAAGAAGGGAATACACCCTGGATGGTATTCCAGTCGAAATCCATTACAGTGTTCTTGAATTAATGAAAAGATGACATCACCTAGTTTACTTCACAATGTATGAATTTTTCATCTGCTTTCTTTATACTGGCAGCAAACCAAACAACATGCTAAACAGCAAGCTAGACACAAAGGAGATGGGTGATGGGAAGCAGGAATGATGAATATAAAATTTTTACAAAATGTCGTACTCTTCTAAAGCATGTAAAACTGTCACTTTGTGATTAATGATTGGAAGAAATTCCACGTTTGTTTTATGGCTTCTTCATATGTTTAGCCTTAGAAAAGAGTGATAAGAATGACTTTCTCAGCTTTGTTCAATTCGGTTTCACATGGAGTTACACATTTTATGATTCAAGCTAGCTAAATAAATAAAGACAAACAAACAAATAAATAGACAAAGAGCCTGAGATTTATGCTATTTAATAGTAAAGCTCTTTGCAAAAAGTGAAAGAAAGTGATGTCTCTGTGCCTAGCTCTCTTTTTTGTGCGTAAATCTGTTTTCTGAAACTGCTACATCCGCTTGTGTTGGTTTTGCAGAGATTTACGTTGAAAAGTAGTTCAAGTAATAAAAAGAGGATAATGTACACATACGCACCACTGCCACGAAATGGACGCCAAGATGGCTGCAAGAGCAGGTCTTCTTAGACAAACTGCATAACAAGCAGCCAACAAAAAACTATGGATACAAGGCAAACGACTGAGTGAGACTGTGGTGCACATGACAAACATGACAACGACAACAACAACAAAAAGCTTGACAAAAAAAACGCACAGAAACCAGAACCTAAATAGGGGAGCTGATTAGGAGTAACACAATACAGATGTGAGTGACATGGGCATGAGAGGCGCAGGGGCTGATGGGTAATGTGGAATGTAGCAGTGTCGATTCAGGCATAACAACCACACCCTTTACACCAACATCTTTAACCCACGTGTAAAGATCACAGTGTTGCTGCATGAAGTTATGAGAGAAATATTTTTGGTATTTTAATAACCCTTAGAGCAGCCAGGAACCATGTAATTATAATTCTAAACTAAATTCTAAACTATAATTCTGCGGTGAATGCATTATCATAAAGTCCTGACAGAGATAAATTATAAAATCTTTTTTATTTTAAACTGTATATGTGCACATGTTTAGATTCCTATTCTAGATCACATTCTAGGGGAAAATGGTAGCTCGTGTGTTTAAGGCTCTGGATTGTTGATTGGAAAGTCAGGGTTCAAGCCACTGCACTTCCAAGCTGCCACTGTTGGGCCCCTGAACGAGGTCCTTAACCTTCTCTGCTCCAGGGACACTGTATCATGGCTGACCCTATGCTCTGACCCCAACTTCCAAAGCTGGGCTATGTGAAGAAAGAATTTTGCTGTGCTGTAATGTATATGTGACTAAATAATGTCTTCTTCAAAAATTTTCAAAGTAATTGAGGACAGCAAGTGGTTTATTTTGAACCCAGGTGATGATCATGAACATGAAAACAGCCGCTAAACCCAGACAGGAAAAATATCTTAAATCCAACCAGCAGTATCATCCAAATAGTGTCATATTTGTGATTTGTATTAATACATAACGTGTTCCGATTTGTGAAATAATAAGATTGAGATCTAAAGTCAGGTACAAACACACAGAGCGTTTACTTTGCAACAGATTGGGAATGAAAGGTGTGTGTGTGTGTGTGTGTGTGTGTGTGTGTGTGTGTGTGTGTAATATTAGGAGCAGGTGTACATGATTGAAAATCTGGTAAAATGTCTTGTGTAGGTTAGTAGGACGCTTTGTGTTCTGGGAAATGACGTTCGCTGTGGATGCACACACTGTCAATAGTGAGGAATAAAACACAGCAGGACATGTCGTTATAGGAAAATACTGACATCATTTCCTGTAGTCTTTTAATCATCTTACACCACATCAGTTTTTCAGCGTTAACATCTTTTATTTGATTTATTAAAAAACAGTATACATCAAATTGTCCTAGATCCTATCCATTTATAGATGTGTTTAGGTATGTACAAGTTAGTTTCTATTATCACTTATGTTATTACAGCTAGAAACAATAATTTCCTCTCCAGTCTGTTTTATTCTCTCAGCTTGTGATATTAGCAAAAAATGACCAAAACATATAAAATGCACTGTTCTACCATCTGATAAGTTACATCCTTCTTCCAAAAATGCTACATAAACATCTCACAGAAATCTTCATCATATGAACCAGTAAAAGTGTTTAATGTGTAAAGCATCAGTCAGACAGTCCCAGTGTTAGTTATTACTATAGTTTAATCCAAAATAAAAAAAAAATAAACATATTATGTAAACCTTGTAGATGGAGCTGAGCAGTACAGTTGTATGAGACTAGTCAACACATTCAGCCAATCAGAACCAAGTATTTGTCAAACGTTCACAGAAGTGATGGATGCAACAACAAACAATGGAACAAACCAAAAAAAGCACAACATACAGACTATGAGCAAAGCTATAGAAGATGTAGACCCACATCAGAACTTAACTAGTGGTGCAAATCAAGGTGAAAAGGCAAAGGCTGATGGGTAAAGCACATTAATTAGACATAACCATGACAAAAGTCAGTAGGTTGTCATGGCAACAGATTTTTTTTCTCGGCAACTCAAAATTTCATTACGCTTTATATACATCCACAGATCAAACAAATTCCTGAATACACATTGAGTTCATTAGCCAGACTCAACACATGTTTAACAGTGGGTTTAGTGGTAATGCTTTATCTTCTAGACACCCACATATGTACACACACACACACACACACACACACACACACACACACACACACACACACACACACACACACACACACACACACACACACACACACACACACACACTGCGTATGAAAGATCACAGCATTCATTAAACCAGACGAACATACGCCTTGGCTCTTTTCCTCACCATCTTCAACTACAATCAGTTTTCTTGATAAAAGAGTGAGAAGAGAAACAAAATCACTGTGCTATTTAGGAATCTGCAGGGTTTTGCGTAAGTATTCACGCCCCTTGTTCTTTTTTATATTTTTTGTACTGTATTTTAACAACCTGGAGCTGAAATAGACTTTGATTGGGATAAAAACTTAGAATGTTAAATATTGCTATAGTACAATAGCAAACCTATTCACAAAAATTCAGTTGTTTAAATTGTTTAAATTGTGTATAAGTTTTCACCTCCATTGGCATAAAATGTTTTTCTGCTGTCAACAGAAGTCACATAATTATTTCCACATGTGTAATTAAAGAGTCATGTGATCTCGGTATAAATGTGGAATGCGCAATAAATGTTGAAAAGTTCAAAGGGCGTGTATACATATCTAAATCCCTGCATATCGCAAGGCCCAGACCTAAAAAACTGCGCCGCAAACACCCATGCATGTGTATACTATATAAATAATTAATATATGTTCATTTGTAATAACTGAAAGGTTTCATTTATATCAGTGATAAAATCCAAAATGTTCAGAGTCTGGTAAAGTTTTCTGTCTGTATCTATCTGTCAATATTTGAGTGTGTGTGTGTGTGTAATTTCCCAACTTTGTGGGAACAGTTTGGGGATGACCCCTTCCTGTTCCAACATGACTGCACATCAGTGCACAAAGCAAGGTCCATAAAGACATGGATGAGCGAGTTTGGTGTGGAGGAACTTGACTGGCCTGCACATAGTCTTGACCTCAACCTGATAGAAAATCTTTCGGATGAATTAGAGTGGAGACTGCGAGCCAGGCCTTCTTGTCCAACATCAGTGCCTGACCACACAAATGCGCTTCTAGAGGAATGGTCAAAAATTCCCATAAACACACTCCTAAACCTTGTGGAAAGCCTTCCCAGAAGAGTTGAAGCTGTTATAGCAGCAAAGGGTGGGCCAACTCCATAGTACATTCATGTGCATGTAAAGGCAGACATCCCAGTTTTGTCTCCAGTCTCCTCTCTAATTCATCCCAAAGGTGTTCTATTAGGTTGAGGTCAGGACTCAACCTGTGCAGACCAGTCAAGTTCCTACACACCAAACTCACTCATCCATGTCTTTATGGACCTGGCCTTTTTGCGCTGGTGTGCAGTCATGTTGGAACAGGAAGGGGTCATCCCCAAACTGTTCCCACAAAGTTGGGTGCATGAAATTGTCCAAAATGTCTTTTTTTTATGCTGAAGCATTAAGAGTTCTTTCACTGGAACTAAGGGGCCAAGCCCAACCCCTGAATTCAATGTATTGGAGGGGTGTTCCAAAATGTTTGGCAATATAGTGTATGTAATCATTTCTTGTGAAGAAAAAGAGTAGCAAGGACTGGGGCATTTAAACATCATGTAATGGGATGTTGTAGCTTAGTGGTTAAATTGCTGGATTATTGTTTGGAAGGTTGTGAGTTTGAATCCCAGGTCCTTAACCCTCGGTTTTAAATAAAAAGAGATAAAATGCTAGTTGCTCTGGATAAAAGTGGCTGTCAAATGCTGTAAATGTAAACAACATTGTTGCTTAGTTATGCTGTCATTGAAAACAATCTCTTTGTCTTCATTCATTTCTTATATAACATATTATATAAGAACCATTTAACCATTCCCATGACTTGTTTTTCATTAGATTTCTAATGAATCCACATTTCAAACATTCATCGCATTAGACCATCCAGGTTCCTTTGAGAAACTTGTTTTAGCATACTATGATAAGGGACACACCCATTTCGAATCTCGGATACTATTTGGAATGGAGAGTAGGTGACTCTATTGGATTTATTTGGTAATTTCTTAATTAAAACCTTTAAAATCCGTCCTTTTCTGTCTCCCATTCATGACATGGGAACATTTGTTGAGTCTTTTTCAAAAGCTACAGATTTTAGTTTAAAAAGAACATTATCTATGGTTATATAATGATTAGTTGCAGTAATAATTGAGAGACAAAATGACCTATATATATTAATTATATTAAATTAATTAAAATTGTGTGTGTGTGTGTGTGTGTGTGTGTGTGTGTGTGTGTGTGTGTGTGTGTGTGTGTGTGTGTGTGTGTGTTATATTTTTATTTCCATATCTTGTAACTCAATGTTGTAACATTCTGGTTTTCTCTTTTGATAACCTTTACATTTTGATATAGATCTCTAACAAATATAAAGGACTGACATCTGAAACCAAGACAATAATTATTTCCATAAACGATGTACTTTTCAAGACTATATGCAAATGAAGATCTTTTTTTATATTATGTAACTAATACAATGCCTACACATCATTACTCATGGCATAAGTTTTTTTTTTTCAGTCAGAACAGGTTCCACATGGCTCATTACCTGAAGTATCTACCTTCATTAAACATTTAAAAGTTCCTGATGTTCAGTTTGCCAGATATCTCCTTTTCACACACAGTCTTAATCCACTCCCTAGTTCAATAAGCAGGGGAGACATTCTAAGTGCTGTCCCTCAAATGTGAAAGTGCACTGAAACGATCACTGTCTAAAAGCACAGCAAAAAAAAAAAAAGACAAAACCATTGATGCTCACTATGTTCCCTTACTGGAAATGACATGATTTTCAAAAGCCTCTCAGCTCAAAAAAGATGAACATGAACTCTCAGGCATCTTCATCTACAAAACGTAGTAGCTTATTATAGATTTTGTAGATCTCAAATGATTATTTAAATTCTTATATGGTTAGTTTGAGTCTAACAACTGTTAAGCGTTCACTGATTTAAAACGCTCCTGCTTGACAGAAATTTCTATTTTTCTACTTTAAACAACATTAAAAATGGTGCCAATGATATCACTTCTCCCTGTGATAACTGCCAGTGGTGACGTGTAAAAACGCGAGTACGTAATCATGACGCTGGAAATTGAGTCATCAGTGCCCTAGTGTGTAGTGAGCCATGTACACGATATACTGATTCACCACCTAGGGAGCTAGGGATCTGATTGAGACACCCCCTCAGTATATTGCATAAGATGGGCTATTTTGCTTCATGCCGTTACGTATATACTGAACTCTTTAAATAATGCCTGTAAATCTCGAATGTATGTACTTGTCCATTTATTGTATTTCTTTTGGATTTCTGGGATTGAAAGGTTGTGATCCTTGTGTGATGGGGTTGATTCTGCATACATTACTTTTATCTAATTAGAGAAAGCAGTAGAATGGATGAGTTTAGTAGCAATGATGTAAACAGGCATTGCTGCTAAATCTCATGATGATTATACAAGACATACTGAGTCACTGAGCTCTTTGGGATTGTTCTAGTCATAACTGCTTGATTTTGGTGCAAATGTAAATGTATGTTTTTGTAAAATTTTCCCTTTTCTTGTCCTTTTTTTGCAGAAAACTACAAAAATTGGTAATATTGAAAGCACCGGATTCTTCTTTCAAACAATTGCAAGCTCTATCAAGCTTATTATGACTTTTGTTTGATTAGCGTTAATTTCTGCAGTCACATAGTCATCAAATCAGCATACTGTACAAGCCGACTATAAATAATTCAAAACCATCTGCTATGTTATGGTAAAAACATGCATAAGAAGAACAAAATGATTTAAAAAAAAAGTACAGAGTTTGTGTGTGTACAGAATAAACAACTGCCGCATTAATGTATGTACACTTATTTCTTCTCTTTAACTCCAGTTGTCATGGCAAGTTTTGGATACTGGACTCAAGTTTATTAGTTTTCAAAAACTTAAAGCAATCCATTGTTTTGACGACTTGTGAGTTGAAGCTAATTTTATTTTCAAGTTTTCTCACACTTTTAAGGCAGCAGGTGAAGTTTGAGTAGCTCATATTCATATTTGACAGACACGTCTCACCTACGGACCAGAACTGTGGGAAGTGACTGAAAGAATAAGGTCATGAATAGATGTAGTGGAGATGAGGTTCATCTGCAAGTCATATAAATGAAATATATTATAAAGCAAACCCTGGATTACAGTGTATCCAACTCAGTCTATTTCTAAGTATTTCTTACTTAGACGGTATTTGAAGAAAATCAACCTTTATACGTTTATATGAAATAATAGGATTTCTTTCTGTACTGAAAATCTTTTTTTTTCCGCTTCTCTGCAGTGACTGCTCGATGTGTACTGTATATTTCCTGGTTTAAATAATCAGTGTTGAAATCAAGTGTAAGACCAGTGAGCATGGTAAAAACAACAGATGTGTAATAGTTTCATTGTGAATGATGACAGGAGACAGTAAAAGAGTTCAAGTTCCAGGAATGACTTAGACGCCTATCTGTATAGGATCTATATGATAGTGACCTAACACGTTTCAATCAGGTGCTTCCTAATCTTAAATATTTTGTCAGGGCTGAAGATAAGATAAAGCAGAAGAGAAAATGACAATAAAAGTACATTTTAACCCTTGTGTTACATTATGTTCACTCTTTAGACTCTTCTGGTACTTTTCGGGTTAATTTGAGCCAGGACATTACTGGGGTTTTAAAAGCATTACAGAAAAAAAAAAAACATAAAATCCACTTTACGTTCTATAGATAATAACATTTGTGATTAATGTTTGCATTATTAGATCACATTTGAATGAACAATGAAAGTGTCGTTTGTTTTTATTATTTTATGTTATTATTCTTTTTTTAAATTTTTATTTAAGTTATAATTTGTGTAACATAATATGCTATAATAAAGAAATTCGTGGCAAAAAAGTTGAAAAAGAAGAATGTTTCAATTAATATTTTTATTTTGATTTATCAAACAGGTGCTGGAGGGCATTGGTAGCTCAGTGGTAGGTTTCTCGCCTACCATGTGGAAGGCCCGGATTTAATTCTCAGCCACTGGATGTAAAACCTGTGCTAAGTTGTTGTGCGGACCAGTTGATCCGCTGTGGTGACCCTGAACAGGGAGCAGCCGAAAGCAACCGTTTATCAAATAGGTAATGAACAAAAAGATGCACAAGAAATATAAGATTATAGCAGTCACTGGCTATGAAATACAGCTCTCTGAAAATGCAGATGATTTACAACAAATGCAAAAAATATAAAACAGGTAATTGACCATAAAACCGCACAAGGGTTAAAAAAGGATTTTTTTTAAAAATACATCGTTTTTTTGGGGGGTTTTCTAAAAATAAATAAAAATAAAAATTGGATACTGATTTTGTAAGTACTTGAGGTGACTTGTCATAATGTTTAGAAATGTTCCTCAGATGTTTATTTAATTGTTTATTTTTTATTTTATTTGAATCATTTGACGTTCATTAAATAGCATGCGCAACCGATTCTTAGTAAAGATAAACCTCCTTGGAATTCATTCCTGTCATGAAAACAAGCAAAAAATTAGATGGCTTAATTAGATTTATTGGAAACTAATCTAAAATAATTATTTAGTTGACATGCAAGCTAAGTGAAGTTAGTAAAATATTTATTTATGTCTAAAGATCTGTTTAAAAAAAAAAAAAAAAAAAAAATCCAAAGCTCCATTTGGCAAATTTAAAGACAATACAAAAACAAAATAAGCAAAACAAAATGTTTAATGGTTACGTGGTTTAACATATAATAGAAAATAAAAAGGACAAACACTTAAGTTTAAGAGATAAGGACAGAATTTGAGAGTCAGTGCTTACAAACTTACAAACAAATCCAAATTATTATGAAGTATGGTGTGAGATTGGGTTGCCCAATTAAAATAATGCTGTCAGTGTTAATGCACAAAATATACCGCAAAACACCTACAGTATACATTTTCATGTCAGTGACAGAATAATATTGAGGGTTTATTTTTTCCCCCACAAGGCTGTCAACTGAGCTATAAAGTTACAGCTTGCTACTGCATTCCTATCGAATCTGCCCTGAAGGTACATACCATATAATCACGCAACCATTTAAAGTCAAGATGTCAACTTCAAAGCTCAATTTCTGAACTGCTAATCCCAAAAAGCCACAGATTACTCAAAACATGTTACTGTGCACTACGAAGAAGTTCATCCTGCTCTATCATTTTACTGCATTAACCCTGTGTTGCTGTTATAGTCACCTGCTTTTAGCCATTTGATTAAATGAAACTAATATAATGGTTCCCTTGCACACAGAAATATTGAGTATTATATATATAATGAGTATTAGCCATAACATTAAAACCACTGACAGGTAACATGGATAACTTAGATTATCTTCTTACAGTGGGATACATTAGGCAACAAGTGAAGCAGGAAAATTGGGCAAGTGTAAAGATCTGAAAGACTTTGACATGAGTAAAACTGTGATGGTTTGAAAAGTGAGTCAGGGTCTTACGGGGTTTTCATGCTATGCAGTGGTTAGTCCCTTCCAAAAGTGCTATAAGGAAGAACAACCAGTGAAGCAGTGACTTGGTCAAGACTCATTGATGCGTGTGAGGAGTGAAGGCTAGTCTGTTGGATCTGATCCCACAGAACAGCTACTGTTGCTGAAAAAGTTCATGCTGGCTAAGATAGAAAGGAGTCAGAACACAGTGCATTACAGCTTGCTGAATATGAGGCTGTGTAGCTGCAGATCGGTCACATTGCCATTCTGACCCCTGACCACTGCCAAAAACAACTACAATGGACATGTGAGAATTACAACTAGAGCTGTAGAAGAAGATGAATTATATTCATGTGGGTGACTGTGTGTGTATGTTGCTTACCTGGGGAAAAGAGCACCAGAATGCATTATGGGAAGAAAACAAGATGGCAGAGGCAGCATGTAGCTCTGGGAAAACTTGGGCCCTGACCTTCATGTGGATGTTATTTTGACAGGTACCACCTACCTAAACATTGCTGCAGACCAAATATACCCCTTCATGGCAACACTATTCCCTAATGGCACTGGCCTCTTTCAGCAGGGTAATGCACCTTGTAACACTGCAAAAAATGCTCAGGAATGGTTTGAGGAACATGACAAAGAGTTCAAGGTGTTGACTTGGCCTCCAAATTCCCTATATCTCAGTTGGATCGAGCATCTGTGGGATGTGCTAGACAAACAAGTCTGATCCATGGAGGCCCCGCCTCCCAACTTACAGGACTTAAAATCCTGGTTCCAGATACCATCGTGTGGAGTTCATGCCTCAATGGATCAGAGCTGTTTTGGTGGCACACACAATTTTAGGCATGTGGTTTAATGTTTAATGTCTTTCCATCAATGGAAAAAAGGAACACTTTAGGATCATGAAAGAATTATGATGGCCACTTTAATAGAAACCCCTGTACATCTTCATTGCAATTATCCTGATCTGTCAGTCATGTGGCAGCAGGACAATGGGTAAGCATGCATATCACACATCAGGCACTTCAGCTACATCTACGACCGTGGCATTCTTGCCTCATGATTGGCTGATTTGATAATTGTACCTGAGTATAATTCTAAATTAACTCTTAGAAGTGAATGGGGTATTGTTTAGTGATTGATATTATAATTGCTCTTTGCCAGTAGCCTGATATTCGTCTTTTAAATATTCATTGTGCTGGAGCTTTTTTTTTTTTTTTTTTGAGCTCTATCTAATTAAACATTCATGAATTTGTAATAAAATACAAATCTATTCTTTTTCATGTATTATATTTGTGAATTATATCACTGTGAAGCTGGAATATGATTTTGTTATTGTGCAAACAGGAAAATATTATGCACTGTTGAATAAAGATTATTTCATGCCAGGTTTAAATCTAACATAAATCCAACAATAATGAGGAGAAAATCCTCTGTTTCTGTAAAGACATAGCGATGAGCTTTGCGTATTTTTTGTTTCTTCAAAATAGCTTCGAAATTATTATGATGCTCCTTCATGTAAGCTTTTTCTTTCTCTACCTTAGGATAGCGTACCTTATGATTTGGTGTCTTTACAGGAACATGTTTGTGGTGTTGTGTTTTGGAAATACCTTCTTGGAACACGTGCAATTACTGTTTACGATTCACGTCATGAATTTAAGTGCGTATGCAGCGTTCAGATTTTCCTGATGAAATGGACACACACACACACACACACACACACACACACACACACACACATGCGCGCAGGTTGTTCTTATGGAAAATCCAAGAGCAAAAGCAATAATTGCAACCAAATGTGTATATGTTTGTGCTTTGTAGGAATGTAAAAGGATGTCAAGTGAAGAAAAACAGTTCAGATGGTGTATTAAGGAATAAACATTTGCTGGTATGTTCATTTCTAATTGTTATTCAGCTTTAAGAAATGACAAGACAGCTGAGAATCCACACTTGCAGGTAAAAGGACGCTAATTATCGCGTACAGTCTGTTTATGCTGCTTCGAATTTTTAAAAAATAAAATGTTAGAATGGGGCTTAATTCAATTTTATTTGTATAGCACTTTTGACAACAGTCCTAAAGCAGTGTTACAGAAATCTAAAAATATCGAATAAAAATGACAAAGTTTAAAATGAAATGAATATTTCTTTATCCCTAATGAGCAAGCCTGAGGCAACAGTGGCAAAGAAAAACTCCCTGAGATAAAAATACACCATTAAATACACCATTAAAATGCTTAAATACACCATTTTAAATTTTATTTACATCCCAGGATGGAGATGGAAACACCGTCATGGACAAACGCCATGTCATTTACATGTAACATGTTCTGGAATCTTCCGTCGTCATTAAAACTATAGCCTAAAGCGTCTCTTGATGGCTTGTGCCTCTAAATCTTTGCTTCTCTTAGAAACTTCCCTTCATCGTATCATATACTTAGCTGTTAATATGCACTTACTGTAGCTGGTGTAATAAAAATGGTAATGACAGATGCTCACATGGGAGTTATATAGTGTGTTGACAGAAATGGTGCTGTGCTGCTGAAAGCTGATATGCACCTGCATTGAAAGGCAATAAAACTCAGAGGATGTATTGACTCAGGATAATAAAGCTACAAATGAGAAGTCAGCTTTAGTGTCAGGAGAAATGTATTCACTTGCTCATCAAGTTCTGAGGGCTGAATGACTTATTTATCATCTTTTGGTCCTCAGTGAATTCACCTTTGAGACTTATTAAAATGTAACCCAACTAGATCCAGGGGGAAAGTTCAGGGTTTTTTTTGTATACACTGAATATTAATCTGCTCAGTGCATCATTATTCATTCATTATTAGAGATCATTACCCTGGAATAGAGTAATCTAGCCATGGGGGTCACAGTCCAGTGACTTCTGTGCCGGTCCCAAGCCCGGATAAATAGAGAGGGTTGCGTCAGGAAGGGCATCCGGCGTAAAACATTGCCAAATTTAACCATGCGAATCGTCAGTACGAATTTCATACCGGATCGGTCGAGGCCCGGGTTAACAACGACCGCCATCGGCGCCGTTGACCTACAGGGCGCCGGTGGAAATTGGGCTACTGTTGGTCGAAGAAGTAGAGGAGGGAGGAGAGTGCGCAGACAGAGAGAGAAGAGGAAAGGTAAGAGTGTAGGACTGAGAATAGGAACTCTGAATGTTGGTACTATGACAGGGAAAGGTAGAGAGCTGGCTGATATGATGGAGAGAAGGAAGGTGGATATACTGTGTGTACAGGAGACCAGGTGGAAGGGTAGCAAGGCTCGTAGTATAGGAGCAGGATTCAAGCTGTTTTATTATGGTGTGGATAGTAAGAGAAATGGGGTAGGTGTGGTCCTGAAGGAGGAGTTTGTGAGGAATGTCCTGGAGGTGAAGAGAGTGTCAGACAGGGTGATGAGTCTGAAGTTAGAGTTTGAAGGGGTGATGTTGAATGTTGTTAGTGGCTATGCCCCACAGGTAGGTTGTGAGTTAGAGGAGAAAGAGAGATTCTGGAGTGAATTAGATGAGGTTATGGAGAGTATTCCCACGGGTGAGAGAGTGGTGATAGGAGCGGATTTTAATGGACATGTTGGTGAGGGGAACACAGGTGATGAGGAGGTGATGGGCAAGTTTGGAGTTAAGGAAAGGAACCTTGAAGGACAGATGGTAGTGGACTTTGCTAAGAGGATGGACATGGCTGTGGTTAACACTTATTTCCAGAAGAGGGAGGAGCATAGAGTGACTTACAAGAGTGGAGGTAGGAGAACACAGGTAGACTACATTCTATGTAGAAGAGGCAATCTGAAAGAGATTAGTGACTGTAAAGTGGTAGTGGGAGAGAGTGTAGCCAGACAGCATAGGATGGTGGTGTGTAGGATGACTTTGATGGTCTGTAAGACGAAGAGGTCAAAGATAGAGAAGAAAACCAAGTGGTGGAAGCTGAAAAAGGAGGAATGTTGTGAGGAATTTAGACAGAAGTTGAGGCAGGCTCTGGGTGGTCAGGTAGTGCTGCCAGATGACTGGGAAACTACAGCAGAAGTGATCAGGGAGACAGGGAGAAAGGTGCTGGGTGTGTCATCTGGAAGGAGGAAAGAAGATAAGGAGACTTGGTGGTGGAATGAGGAAGTTCAGGATAGTATCCAGAGGAAGAGGTTAGCCAAGAAGAAGTGGGACATGGACAGGACTGAAGAGAATAGACAGGAATACAAGGAGTTACAGCACAGAGTGAAGAGGGAGGTGTCTAAGGCCAAGCAGAAGGCATATGAAGAGTTGTACACTAGGTTAGACACTAGAGAAGGAGAGAAGGACTTGTACAGGTTAGCTAGGCAGAGGGATCGAGATGGGAAGGATGTGCAGCAAGTTAGAGTTATTAAGGATAGAGATGGAAGGGTGCTCACAAGTGAGGAGAGTGTACAGAGGAGATGGAAGGAATACTTTGAGGAGCTGATGAATGAGGAAAATGAGAGGGAAAAAGAGTAGAAGGGGTGAACTCTGTGGAACAGAAAGTAGATAAGATTAGAAAGGATGAAGTCAGGAAGGCTTTGAAGAGGATGAAAAGTGGGAAGGCAGTTGGTCCTGATGACATTCCGGTGGAGGTCTGGAAGTGTCTGGGAGAGGCAGCAGTGGAATTTTTAGCTAATTTGTTCAACAGGGTTTTAGAGAGTGAGAGGATGCCTGAGGAATGGAGAAGAAGTGTGTTAGTGCCGATCTTTAAGAATAAGGGTGACGTGCAGAGTTGCAGTAACTATAGGGGGATAAAGTTGATGAGCCATACAATGAAGGTATGGGAAAGAGTAGTGGGAGCTAGGTTAAGGAAGGTAGTGGAAATTTGTGAGCAGCAGTATGGCTTCATGCCCAGAAAGAGCACAACGGATGCAATTTTTGCTCTGAGGATTTTGATGGAGAAGTATAGGGATGGTCAGAAGGAGTTGCACTGTGTGTTTGTAGACTTGGAGAAAGCGTATGACAGGGTGCCAAGAGAAGAGCTGTGGTACTGTATGAGGAAGTCAGGAGTAGCGGAGAAGTATGTCAGAGTGGTGCAGGACATGTATGAGAGGAGCAGAACAGTGGTGAGGTGTGCTGTAGGTCAGACAGAGGAGTTCAATGTGGAGGTGGGACTGCATCAGGGATCGGCTCTGAGCCCCTTCCTGTTTGCTATAGTGATGGACCAGTTGTCAGAGGAGGTCAGACAGGAGTCTCCTTGGACAATGATGTTTGCAGATGACATTGTGATCTGTAGTGAGAGCAGAGAGCAGGTGGAGGAAAACCTGGAGAGGTGGAGGTTTGCGCTGGAGAGAAGAGGAATGAAGGTCAGTCGTAGTAAGACTGAGTACATGTGTGTGAATGAAAGGGAGGGAAGTGGAACAGTAAGGTTACAGGGTGAAGAGGTGAAGAAGGTACAGGAGTTTAAGTACTTGGGTTCAACAGTCCAGAGTAATGGAGAGTGTGGGAAAGAGGTAAAGAAGCGAGTGCAGGCAGGTTGGAATGGGTGGAGAAAGGTGTGGGGAGTTCTGTGTGATCAGAAAATATCAGCGAGAATCAAGGGGAAGGTGTACAGGACAGTGGTGAGACCGGCCATGCTGTATGGTTTAGAGACAGTGTCACTGAAGAAGAGACAGGAGTCAGAGCTAGAGGTAGCAGAGCTGAAGATGTTGAGGTTCTCTTTGGGAGTGACAAGATCGGACAGGATTAGGAACGCGTACATCAGAGGGACAGCTCATGTTGGACGTTTGGGGGACAAAGTTAGGGAGGCCAGATTAAGATGGTTTGGACATGTTCAGAGAAGGGCGAGTGAGTATATTGGTAGGAGAATGTTGGACATGGAACTGCCAGGCAGGAGGCAAAGAGGAAGGCCAAAGAGGAGGTATATGGATGGAATTAATGAGGATATGAAGCTAGTGGGTGCAAGTGTTGAGGATGCAGAAGATAGGGATAGGTGGAGAGAGATGATTCGCTGTGGCGACCCCTGAAGGGAAAAGCCGAAAGAAGAAGAAGAAGACCCTGGAATAGAGTACAGGTTCATTGCACGGCAGGATATTTAGTGCAGCTAAACCCAAGTGAGGAAACCCTTACAGACTATAAGCTGAGGTCAGAATCATCATGCCACTAAACGACGCTGTGTATGTGATAAATACAAGTTGAATTTTTGCATTAAAAATCAATGTTTATTGTTTTAGTTCCCTTTGTGTAGTCTATATTGTGCAGTTTTCCTTCAGAAATTCAACAGAACATAGCATTTGTATTGGGTGCCAAAACTTTTGGATATGTCTTCGTATTTACCTACTGTATACACCTAGGGGAAATTTAGACTAGCCAATCCATCTACCAGAATATGCAGAAAACTCAGAGGAAATTATGAGCTGAGGTCAGAATTGTCAGAAAAGTGAAGTAGCGACATTATATTTATATCATAAGACTACACTTACTATCAAGAAACACATTCAGCTGCTATTAATGAAGATGGAGCTCATTATATTTGTCACAACACTACTTGCTGAGCCACTGTGACACTCTCTGATTAATGACTTAGAAATATCTACAGCAAGCGGTGCTGGACCGAGTGCAGGAAGATGAAGATAGTGAAGAACCTCGGCCATCTGAACGATGGATTCTTCTCTCTGTTGTGGTCAGAGGAAGTGCCTCTGCTCCTTAAAGGCAAACACAGAGAGAATAAAGGAGCTTCTTCCTGACAGCACCTAGAACCTGGACTTTTCTGGACTGTGTCTACACAACACAGCACACCCTCAACTACAACTACATACTTTATTCCTAATAATGTAGATATATGGTATTTTTTCCCTTTTTTGGTGGGGGCAGTGGTGATTCAAGTGGTTAAAGTTCTGGGTTGTTGATCGGAGGATCGAGGTTCAAGCCCCAGCTCCACCAAGCTCCACTGTTAGGCAATTAAGCGAGACCCTTAACCCACCCTGCTCCAGGGGTGCTGTATCATAGCTGCCCCTGTGTTCAGACCCCAACTTCCTCAGCTTGGGTATGTGAGGAAAAGAATTCCACTGTGCTGTAATGTATGTGTGGCGATAATAAAGGCGTTCAGTTCTAATTGTATTAAAGGTCTAGTCTTAGTACATTTTTGTTCTTAATGATTCTATTTTTATGACACAGTCTCATAAAGTATTTCACTGCATGTCACTGTGCAATGTATGGTTGTGTATAAAATAAAATTAAATAAAATTAATTTGTGCATTAAAATTTATTTCAGATTGTTCCCTTTAGAGGTTGTGTAGCTTTCTGTAAAAAAAAACAAAAAAAACAACAGAATGTGGCACTTGTCTTTGGTGCCAAAATTTTAGACTTTTTGATTTTTTAAACATTAACTAATTTTTTATTTTATTTTATTGTTTTGTAAAAAATGTTAACAATGTGATTCATCCATTCATTGTCTACCGCTTATCCGATCTACTCTCAGGTCACGGGGAGCCTGTGCCTATCTCAGGTGTCATTGGGCATCAAGGCAGGATACACCCTGGATGGAGTGCCAACCCATCGCAGGGTACACACACACACTCTCTCATTCACTCACGCAGTCACACACTACGGACAATTTAGGGATGCCAATCAACCTACAAAGCATGTCTTCTGTACATACATGGCAGAGGCGGAATTCGAACCCCCAACCCTGGAGGTGTGAGGCAAATGTGCTAACCACTAAGCCACTGTGCCCCCGTTAACAATGTGATGAATTTGATAAATGCACAGCTGTACTTCGGACATACTGGTAACATTCCGTTTTCTTATCAGTTTTTTTTCTCACGCTTTCTTTAGCTGTGTGTGTGTGTGTGTGTGTGTGTGTGTGTGTGTGTGTGTGTGTGTGTGTGTGTGTGTGTGTGTGTGTGTGTGTGTGTGTGTGTGGAAAGAATGCAGTTTGCTTCTGTTTGGCCTTTGGCTTAATTTTATTGTTACCTCACACAGTGTTGTTGTTAGGTTTATGCTAAGCCAGAGGGCAAATGAGCAGGGTTATAAATAACAACAATGCGCTTACGTGTACACCCCAATGCATATTTTAGCAGTCCCAGACACACTCATTCTTGTGGACATGAAACACTCAAAATAAGATTAGCCATGCAGGTGAGAAGCTAACACGTAAGCCCTACACAGGCTGGTGGAACAAGTTTCCAAAACACAAACACAGCACAAAACAGAGTTAAGCTTTATACACAGCCAGCTTACACCCACTGTCATTATAAGGCTAGTCAGGATCTGACATCATGCTAGCATTTCTGTCATCATTTCTGTGCTGTTGATCTGATCTGATCTGATCTGATCTGATCTTGTTTAATCATGTATTCAGGGAAAAGAAAGAAGAGATATCTTCCTTTCGTTCCTGGCACACAAAGAGGCAACAAAAAATGAAATTGATTTATCTTTGAATCAAGAGTTCTGAGAATGTTTATCAACTGTTCATTTCACACACACACACACACACACACACACACACACACACACACACACACACACACACACACACACACACACACAAGCTGAAGGTAACAGCAGTATGATATAGAAAGCATATTTATAATGGAAAAAATGTTCTCATTCAGCATGCTCTATAGAAATGGATATAAATATGAATACATTATTATGAATACAGTATATGCATTTAACTATGTACAGTTATAGAAAGGAAATTATTTATAATCTCAGTCTCCGGTGTCACCCAGATGAGGATGAGGTTCCCTTTTGAGTCTGGTTTGTCTCAAAGTTTCTTCCTCATAACGTCTCAGGAAATGTTTTCTCACCACTGTTGCTTCAGGCTTGCTCATTAGCGATAAATATTCACTAAAACTGAAATTCTGTCAATTTTATTCAGATTTTTTTTTTTATATTCATATAAAACTGCTTTTTAATCCATGTCCCTTGTTATAAGCACTATACAAATAAAACTGAATTGAATTGTACACAATAAATACAGATACAAAAGGGATACGAATACACTATAGATTTTTTGTTTGTTTGTTTGTTTGTCGTGAGGCAAAAAAAGACCACAGGCATTAACACGAATATCTTGCTCATGAACTTGATCATGCTCAAATCCAATTAAAAAATAATAATAAAGTGTCAGAGCCAGAATTCACACACCTGACAGCACTGCTTTTTTTGTTTGTTTGTTTCTTTTTGTTTTTTTTAACTACCACCACCAACAACACTGGTTACATTTTCTAATTATATATAATAATTATAAATATAATTTATACATTTATGTAAAGCTGCTTTCTGAAAATATCCATTGCTAATAGTTAATCAAATGGAATTGAATGGAACAACAACAACAACAACAACAACAACAAAAAAAAAAAATCCCTTCTGTTTTAGGCCACACCCAGTTTGCATTTAACTCCAACCACTTTTTGTATTAAATTTGATGCACTAAACAGACCCAGATCCAGATAGTGGCACTGTGTTACACCGCCAGCTCTCATAAAAATAAATAAACAGATCATAAAATCTGGGCTTTAGATTAATCAAAACAATTCCTTCTGTATTTATGATGACAGAAAAGCAGGTTCAAACCAGGATAAGCTCTGCATCACTGTAACTGACGTGAAATAATTAGACCAGAAACAGATGGGTCTTCTTTCACAGTTTTAGTGCTGGGATGAAAAAAGAGAGAATTTACAGCTTTATCACTCGATCCAGACAGAGCTAAATGTTTGAGGCGTGAGCTCATGCAGAAGCGATAGGACGTGATATAGACGTGCATTTTTCCTGCTGTGAAACAAGTAAACACAACCAATGGAGCCTGTCTCTGACTCATAACAGAAAAGCAGAGAGAGAGAGAGAGAGAGAGAGAGAGAGAGAGAGAGAGAGAGAGAGAGAGAGAGAGAGAGAGAGAGAGAGATGATATCTTTCTTATATCCTTCTTTAAGCTTATGTATTTTTAAATATAAGTCTGTGTATGAAAACAAACACAATCTTTGTCTAGTTTATAGGTCATTATTTAAAAATTTTAAAAAAAAAAAAATTAGGAAAAAAATTTCATGGACTTTCTGCATTTTTATTTTTGGAAAATAAACTTTATTTAAGATTATTTTTTTTTATATAGATTTATAATAAAAAAAAAAAGTTTTACATTTTTAACAACATTCCATTCAGTACCATGTAAAATTCATATAAAAAGGCCTAAAATGTTACAGAGTCATTTTTTCATGTTGTTAAAGAAACTGAGTGCTCAATTCTGATTGGACAGACGGTGTTAATTACTATTTAGAACAGTAGCTCTGACTTCACGGCAAATCACAGGTTTATATTAACCCTCTTGTTGTAATGTAATAATTTCTCTAGTAACTGCTAATTTACAAGGACTTGTTTAGAGGAAGCTCCTTAGCACAGGGGGCATAATAACAAAATGTCACAAAATTAGGAATGTTTAAATGTTAGTTACAATGCAAAAAAAAAATAAGGAACAAGGGTGAACAGCTAAAGAGAACAATCCAAAATCATCAGGTAACCAGCAGGCACAGACAGGTAGAGGTCAGCAGGAGTAAACTGAGCCGTGTGGCCTGGCAAAGGTCAAAGTCGAGAACAAAACTGAGTCCTAAAAACTGGAAAATCAGAGCAGAGTAAAGCAGGCTTGGTAACATCACAAACACAAAGGAACAGAATGTATACTTCACAACAATGAACTAAAACAAAGGAGGCTATAAAGTGTAGAAACCAAACATACATAAACACAAGCAACATGATCAGACGGCTGGTGACTGTGAGCGTGGGAGTGCTGGTGAATGCTGGGTGCTGGAGTGTGTGTTGTTAGCCGGATTTGTTGGCCATGACATTACGCGATGAGATATTAACAGTTTGAGGTAAAGCTGTAACTTTATGTTTTCCATTAGAAAGAAAGAGGAAAAAAAGTTATGGAATGGCTTAAATGTTAATAGCTGCTATAACGTAAAAAAATAACTTGTTTTGCAGATGTTCCACAACATTAAATGCAACCATGAACAGATCTAAAGTATTTTTAATAAATCAAAAATGTTTTAGCTGACAAGCCGCCGAGCATTTTATTCCTAGAAGTGGAATAAAACACTTGAGAACATGCTGTTCTGGGAAAATAATCTACTTGGTAGATGGTAACTGTAAGTGGGCCTTACATTGGGCTGAATAGCATCAAACCATTGTTTATAATCATTTTATTCATGGTTCTTATCTGATATGTAAAATAGCTTCATTTCATTTTAATAGCATCTTGCATCAGAAATTTCTTCCCATGTATTTTTTGTAAATTCCATTCACCGTATTATGAAGATAAAATACCTGGATGTGAGGAGAAGAAAGACATCACCAGCTCTGGCTAATAGAAGAATCACTGAAGCATGAAGGTAACAGATTGTATATGACTCAGACTATTAAAGCTGCAGTTCAAGAGAAGGAGAGAAGGAGGGAAAAAATAAAAGTAAGGATGCTGGAAGATTGGAATAAAAGAAGGACAGAAAACAACACAAAGCTCAGGGACAAAAGATCAGGTGTTGAGTGTGAGAGGGTGTGATGACAGCTCCGATGAGGCCCCACCGCATCTAAGCGCTCTTTTGAAGCCAGATAGCTTGGGTTTCTCGCCTAAAAATAAAGAAAGAAAAAAAATCTTTGCAATTACTGCCCTTTTCTACACGTCATATATGAAGGTGAACCACAGAGCTTGCTTTGTTACAGTGTATACAGCTGGCAGGCAAAACAGCACACACACACACACACACACACACACACACACACACACACACACACACTGAATGTATGCACACAGAATAATCTGAATATTTCTTCACTTAATGAACAAATCATGCTTTCTTCTTCACATTTCACACATAAATTTTCTTCTTTTTCCCTTTCTTTCTTTTTTGTCCTCCTCAAATATGTTGTTATATCACAGGTACACTCATCCTGAGCCAATAGGATGACAGAGAATAATCAAGAAAAGAGGGCTATGATGCAACCTGGCACAATGTTCTCTAACATCAGCAGTATTACACTTACACCACAAACATGATCTTATTTATTAACGTTTTGGTTTTATTTAGTCAACAACCTGTTGTACTTTTGTATCTTTTACAATGTAAGTTCTGTGAACCAAGTTTCTGTTATTACTTACATTATAGCAAGTACAGTCATTCATTCATGAACCTGAAAGGATAGAATAATATGAGAATAAAATTGCAGTTTATTGTGTTACAGCTATGTTACATACTAACAAAAATCAAAAATGTCTGTCATTTTCTGACCAATCAGAACTAAGCATTCCCCAGCATTGTTGTATAGACATTCATTCATTGTCTACCGCTTACCCGAACTATACCGGAGTACCCTCCCCCCGAGGCACGGGGAGAACATGCAAACTCCACACACACAGCAGAGGCGGGAATCAAACCCCCAACCCTGGAGGTGTGAGGCAAATGTGCTAACCACTAAGCCACCGTGCCCCCCTGTTGTATAAACAGATAATAATAAAATTTGCTATGCAGACATTTTGAAGATCATAATTCTAATTTATGTGTGACTGAGAGCCAGTCCTGCTGTATTAATGTATTACTGTATATCACCAAGGCAACAAAAATGATGACATCTGATATAATAACTAACCACATACTGAAGGATGTTTCGATTCAGTGACAGCAAGTGTGTGCATGCATGTGTGTGTGTGAGAGTGTGTCCCAGCACTTGCCCTCAAAATGCTCCTTCTAGTTAATGGAATGATATTACTTTTCTCTTATCCTGCCTTTCAGGGACTTCATTTTGATGCTAGCAAGATAATGGTTCTCTCTTGTATCTCCTATTTGTGTGTTTGTGTGTGTGTGTGCGTGTGTGTGTACATGAGTGATTGACATTGCTATGACTAACAGGCCATGTTCTGCCCTCTCCTCTTCCTGCAGGCTGAGTTTGCCTCATTAAGCCATGCTGATGTGACAGGCCCAGCGGTGATGTACTGCCCTTCTTCGCTTGTCCTTTGGCACTAAAAGATTTATGGAGCTGTGGAAAGACCCAAAAGCATTTGGGAAGCGAGACGGATGAGTTGGAGATGGAGGATGAAGCAGGGCATGTTAATGATTCAGCTTAGAGGAAGCTGAAGATCCTTGACTAGAAATTCACGCCACAGTCACTTCAGCCCCAATTATAAAATGATAATGTGACAGAAGAGAGGAAAATACGCTGCGGTCAGGGAGGCTGAAAACAGACAGGTATGAAGTTATATGGACAGATAGGACAGAACAATAATCAGCACCAGCCTGGGGCAAATTCATCTGAATTCAGAGGTGGTAATAGTATCCAGATTGTCTGGCAGAAGCTGAAGCACAGTGTGCATGTAGTAGCAGACCGATTACAGTGACAGGAATTAAATCACAGTCTTGCTGTTAAAATTTGGACTTGTTATGAATTCACATCAACGTCTTGTAGATGTTTGATTTTAAAATTCTATATATGATATGATTGTACTGAAATATATACAATGTAAAACATTTACTGTAAAGTTGAGACAGATATTTACTGAAAATTTTAAAGTATAGGACCCCGTGCTGTCACCACCATGGCTAGGTTCGAGGCAGGGAACCATCCCAGCCACTCAGGGGTCCCAAGCCTAGATAAAATGGGAGGGTTTCATCAGGATGGGGATCCGGTGTAAAACCTGTGCCAAAATCTGAGGAGCAGATGATCGGTGACCATGAACAGGAAGCAGTCGACGGACAACAACAGTAACAACAACTGATTTAATTTCATCTACTGGCAATATTTGCAATCCATCCATCCATCCATCCATCCATTCATTCTCTACATTGCTTATCCTACTGGATTGCAGGGAACCTGGAGTCTATCCCAGCAGACTCTTGGCACAAGGCAAAGTACACCCTTAGAAAGATGCCAGGGCACAATCACACACACATTCACACACTACGGACAATTTAGAGATGCCAATCAGCCAGGAGGTGGGAATCGAACCCCTAACCCTGGAGGTTTGAGGCAAACGTGCCCCCTGGCAATAATTTACTGTAATATTTTTACAATTCATTTCAGATATTTTTAAGTGTTCAGTAATATACTACAAAGTCAAATACTTGTGAATATAATTATAATCCATTACAGAGCAGAGCAGAAAACTAAATGTCTTGATAAAGGAGTCACCTATAGCAGTTTGGTAGCATCTGAACACTTGACCTTCTGATCTCTAACTCAAAGCCTTAACCACCATTTTATTATTCCTAACCCTGCCAAATATGTTAGACATCCCACAATGCATTTCATTTTCTGGTATTTAACTGTAAACCAATGCTCTGCCCTAGTTTCTTAGACATTTAAAGAAAAATCATGTAAACAGTGTTTACTGTAATTTTGTAATTATTGTGAATTTACAGCAACTTTATTTCAGTGTATTGTTTGAAAATGTACTGTGTAGAATGTTGTCTCTTTGGTTTCTGTGAAAGAAAGAAAAAAAAATCTAAAGAAAACATATACAAATGCAAACAATTACACATACCACAAGAACACATAGTACAATACTACACAATAGTACACACACCATAACAAAGTAACTGGTCTTTGTTTTGTACACCTCAGAAAGAATAAGAGGGATTCTTTCAAATTCCAGAGAAACCCTTGAAACCTTTGACAATGCCTGATGCCTGAGACAGTTTGAGTGTTACACGCATGTGCGTGTGGTGTGTTTGAGACATGTTGTGTCTGAGTAATGTGACACATGACATACCAAAGCACCAGAGGCTTGGGTAATAACAGTGGAAGGAGCTGACTTCATTTGATCTCTCATGAAATCAGTATCCAAGAATAGACCGGAGACATAACCTAGGTGCTGACAGAAGAGATTAATCAAAGGATAGACAGAGTTGTGTCAGACCAAGAGGAATGGCAGCACATCACGCAACCTACAACATACACACATTACCTCTGATGCTCAGCAATGTCAAAAATACACACTGAGAGACAGGCAGTACTGATTACTGAGAGTGTATAGTTCTCAAAAGTTTGGAATTAAAGTTCTTATAATATGAATATTACATTTGATAGATAGATAGATAGATAGATAGATAGATAGATAGATAGATAGATAGATAGATAGATAGATAGATAGATAGATAGATAGATAGATAGATAGATTCATTTATTTTCCTCTCACTTTTACTGATGAGAGTCACAGTTGTACCAGGCTGAGAAGGTCAGCCTAGACCTTTCAATCTCTAGTCTGCCCATGATTCCAGCTACTCCTGTGAGATCTTTTTGTAATCTTTATTTAATATCCTTCCAAGGTGACTGAACCACCACAACTAGCTCCTCACTATTTGGAGGAGCAACCGCTCACTAACAGCTCCTCCTCATCCTATCTTGAAGAGTAGCAGCCCTGGGAATCATTTCCATTGCCTATACTTGTGATCTTATTCCTTCACTCACTACCCACAGCTTGTGTCCAAAGGTGAGTACAGAGACATAGATTGACCAGTAAACAGAGATTTTTGTCTGCAACTGAGCTCCATCACAGACCAGTACAGTGAGCTGCTGAGCTGATCCATGATCTCCATTTTCATCTCTCCTGAATAAGATTCCAAAATACTTAACCTCCTTCTACAGGGAAAGGGTCTCTGCTCTGACCTGAAGAGAGCATCCCAGTCTTTACTGGAAGAGAACCATGACTTCAGACTTGGCTAGCAGCTTAACATTCAACAGCAAAACATTTGAGTTTGCCTTGGATTTGCTCAACAAAATCCCCAGTAGATGTCAACACTCCCCTTTACTTCTACTTTGAATTTGTGCATGTTCTTGTCATCCTCTTGCCATCAGACAGTTTGCCAAAAAATAAATAAATAAAAAAACTCGGCCTGAAACACTTTTTTCCATGGCCTTTCCAAACGCCTCCCATGCCTAAGCTTTTCCTTCTGAAACAGTTTTTTGCAGCTCTTCTGGCTCTCCCATGCTTCTGATTTGAATCAGAAGAACCCTCTATGAGCATCATTTGGGAAGCCTCCTTGTTCAGTTTTATAGCTTCCTCTCACCATTAGTGTCCACCCTTGAGTTACCCCCATGATGGGTACCAGCAGCCTTCTTAATAACACATTCTTGCTACTGCTTCTACAGCTGAAGATTTAAACATAGTCTAAATGGTACATGGTAGAAGTCCTTTTGGGTTTTGGTCTTAATGAAGCTTCTGTAAGATGTTCACAAGATGTTCTCCTGGGTGGAGAGCTCTACTGACTGGCCTACAGTGCATCAAATCCAACTCAGCATTAAAGAGAGCTCTTTCCTTATCTTTACTCCAGGTGTCCAGAACATATGTCCTCAAGTGTGAAATCACTGACCACTGGCTGTAAAATCTGGCCTAGGGGAGTGGTAACTCAGTGGTTAAGATGGCGGACTACTGACACTAGAAGTTTGTGAGTTAAATCCCAGGACCACCAAGCTGTCACTGCTGGGCCTTTAATCAAAGCCCTTAACCTTCAGTTACTCAGTTGTATAAAGTGTGTCTGTCAAATGATGTAAATGTAAATCTCTGGTACCAAGTGCAATTATTGAGCTGTCCTCATAAAGGGCAGTGGTTAAGGCTCTGGGTTGCTGATTAGAAGGTCATGGTTCAAACTGCCACTTCTGGGCCCCTAAGCAAGGTCCTTAACCCTCTCTGCTCCAGGGACACTGTGCCAAAATTTCACTGTGCTGTAATGTATATGTAACTAAAATAAAATGCTTCTTCTTCTAATTGTCTAATAACAGTTCTCCACTCAGATAGGGGAGGAAATTCAATTCAATTTTCTTTTTATTTATCACATTTAACTCAGGTGTAATGCAGCTGTACAGAAATTTTACATTAATTCCTCCTAACATCCAAGCCCCAAGTAACCCTATGGAGTCAGTAGATAATAGAAATACTCTGAAATGCTAGGGAGTTTCCCTTCCTAAGACTCCAAATCTCATTGAAGCAACGGTCTTACTGAATGCAGATACAATTCAAACTATATCTAACTCATACCTTTCCATCTCACACACTAACTCTGGCTCTTTCTCCACCAATGAAATATAATTTCCATTACCAGTGCCAGTTTCTGTTGCACAAGTCTAGTTTGCCTGATACTGTCCAAGCAAGAATTTATTACTGGCATCTAATTTAGAGATTACTTTTTCATATATATAAAAAAAGAGAAAACATTTGTCTGTATCTGATTAGAACTGCAATTAGGTATAATGATAGTCAGTTAGACGGTTATAATTTGCACAAGGATAATGTTAATGTATTCAGTACAGTAAGAATAAGTTTGTAGCAGCCAAAAATATTACATAAATCTCGGAAAACTGCCCTTAGCTGATTTACTGCTTGTTACAGAAGCAGTGACTCATACTGCATAAGAAGCTGTATTAAGTTTCCAACACCTGCCCTTTCCACAGGAAAGCAAACCCCCACACACACACACACACACACACACACACACACACACACACTTGTTTAGCACTGGACCAAATAATGTGATAGGCTAATAAAACAACTAAAATAAACTTCAACACATTGTTAAGCTAGGATTTTATTATTATTAAGCAGTAGGAAGTTTCCATACCATGCTGCATTGAAAAAAAAAATCATATGTTGGATATAGTCATATTTATCTAGTGTCTTCTGTTCTAAGATTTTTAACCTTTTTATAGACACTCTTTAAATGTCTTGTTCTGTTTTAAGATCATTTTATTCATTTCATGAATTTATTTCTAGAAAGATGCAAAATGATTTGCCTAAATAAAAGTTCTAAATAAAATCTACTTGTTTTAAAAAAAAAAAAAAAAAAAAAAATTATCCGAATGGGCACAGAACATAAAAAAAGTAAAATAAAAACCCTTTGCACTGTAAAAAAAAAAAAAAAAAAAAAAAAAAAAAAAAATTCATGTTTTAAATAAAAGTAAATCTGAATTAAGAAATAAAATTCTAAATGGGCATCACTACATACTTTTAATAATTTTATGTATTTTTTTTTTTTTGCAAAATGAAAATATGGAGTCTAATATACTCAAACTTGAAGGAAAGCTGAAGGAAATTACACTTCTCAATATACCTCATAGGGTTTTGCTTTACACAAAATTCCTGCTCAGTTCTGACTACTTAGTGTTGAGATTTCAGATAGAAAATGTTTTGCTTTTCTTTGTTCAGTATTCTGGCTGTAGAGATTTTTTTTTTTCAGTTATGTATCATGTTAAGGTCCAATAATTTTCTTTGTTTTTAAAACTAAGGATCTTATTCTTCTTTCCTCTTTCTTAAAAATCACTAAAAATTTCCACATTAAACCTATAGTGCTATAGTCGCAATAAAAAGAGTCATGTCTAAGAGAAGCAATTAAGCATTGAAAATGAGCCACTTATTCCACTGTAATAAAGTTCTGACTTTAAAAACAACACAATATATTTCATTTTAAAAGCACCTGCCAAAGAGCTGTTGCATCAACTTTATTGAGATTGAGCTGAACACCATGTGTTGTGTGACTTCAATGGTTTTGTGTGAAGGATGTAGAAGTTTCTATGAAAACATTCATGTAATCATTCAAAACTCTTCTCAACAATACTCTGTCTCTCTTCTTTATTTTTTGTTAGAGAATTAAACATGTAAATTTACTTTACTTAAGGTAATTTTACAATTACTTTACTTGTTAAATGACTAATAGAGCTGAAGGTGACATAAATACGCAATCTGTGGTTAATGCTAATGTCAGGAAAACACTGAGATCTTACTAAGGATTTTTATTTTTATTTTTTTTTAAATAATAATAATTTTGCGTTCCTTCTATAAATTAGGGAAGAAAGTTATATTTCCAGTATGACATCATCAGCCAATATCACTATATCATTTAAATTAAAGACACAAATAATGTGCTAACTTATTTCTTGTTCTGAGTGATCTTCAGGAAATCTGGACATGCAGCATCCAGGTGAACATGTGACTTGGAATTATCCGGAATATTCCAGATATTTCATAGGGGTGAATGTGTTCAGGTCACAGTGATGATTGAGGTCACTAATACAGTGTAAATCATAGAAAATGCTAGAGGATGCTAAAGGAATAAATACAATATATATATATATATATATATATATATATATATATATATATATATATATATATATATATATATATATATATATATTTATTATTTTTTTTAAATATCTTAAACATCCAGATAGGTTGTTGAAAATGGCACTATATATATTTACAATATTTTTTTTTAATTTTGTAACTTTTCATACATATTTATAAATGTAACATCATTCATTCATTCATTGTCTACCGCTTATCCGATCTATTCTCGGGTCACAGGGAGCCTGTGCCTATCTCAGGCGTCATTGGGCATCAAGGCAGGATACACCCTGGACGGAGTGCCAACCCATCACAGGGCACACACACACACACTCTCATTCACTCACGCAATCACACACTACGGACAATTTAGAGATGCCAATCAACCTACCATGCATGTCTTTGGACCGGGGGAGGAAACCGGAGTACCCGGAGGAAACCCCCGAGGCACGGGGAGAACATGCAAACTCCACACACACATGGCGGAGGTGGGAATCGAACCCCCAACCCCGGAGGTGTGAGGCAAACATGCTAACCACCAAGCCTAAATGTAACATCAGTAGAACAGAAATTGCATGTCAATAATGTAACTAGCAAGAAAACTGAATTCTCTTTAAGCAGTTTAAATAACTGATCATGTCCTAAGTCTAATCTAACTTTGGTTTGGAAGTTATACTTTACTTCTTATTGACTGTTTTTGGAGAAAATGACCAGGTTTGCACTTGCCTGGGGCCTTCTGTGGCATTTCATAGTCATAGTTGTCTTTCCGGTTCTTTATTTACTCTTATATGGCTGTATTGATTCTGATGTTTCAGCAAACACTTTCTGCCCATAACTGCTGCTTGTATTTGTCTCCAGAGTTCTTTACTGACTAACTTTTAATCCAATTCGCCCACACGTCTCACTACCCAGAGAGCAAGCCACTTTCTTTTACTTTAATGCTGTTGCATTACAGGTTATTACACAGCTTCTTTCTTGCTTACACACACACACACACACACACACACACACACACACACACACACACACACACACACACACACACACACACACACACAGACACATACACACCAGATTCCATGAATTTTTTGGTTACAGCAGTAAAGCACCTGCAGGGAACAAAAGCTAACGCTGCAGACCTGACCTTGCTGCTGTGCTCTTTCTTTGCACACAAGCTAAAGTTAAGGGTAAAGGAGAATTTCAGTAATAATCACACACTCCTATTTGGATTTAACAGATGGAATTTCCTTTATACATGATGATGGTTTATGTGTGACTATTAACAAAAATCATTTACATGCTACTTTATGGCATCCTTCCTGCTTTTGTGTGTGTTTAAAGCCTATTATGAGTTAACTCACTGTCATCAGTAATTATCACATAGCTGTCACCACTGAAATTATTCTGATTAGTTGTTTCTGTAGGATTTTCTTGGTCTTATTGGTTCCATCCAATTGCTGAAACCACAGTTCAGAAAAAGCTTGCAAAGGATGCCTGGCATCTCTCGTCAGCATCAACAAACAGAGAAGTGCACCACAGTGACATCATCAAAAACAGGACAACCCTCCCAAATTTATAAAAGGACAAGTCACTTACCAGGGAGGCTACCAAGAGACCTACAGCAATATTAAAGAGCTGCAGTTATATCTGCAGTTAAGTACTGACTTAAGTACACTCTGTCTGGTCTATGGGGTATGGTGGCTGGACAGCAGCTCTTTCCCCCAAAAAAACATCCAGTGTGTTATAGTCGGATGAGACCAAATCCAAAAGAATCCACAGATTTAAGGTGTCTGCTAATAATCTGAAGGTGAAAAGGAGTTTTAGCACAACACAAGACACAAAGCATACATCCAACTCAACAAAGGAATGGCTTAAGAGAAAGAAAATCAAGCCTGAATGTCATGAATGACAGCCAGAGCCCAGACCTGACTTCAGCTAGTGGGGGCCTGAAGTGGGCTCTTAACTAAAAAGACTGAGATGTTGTTACGGTAGGCAAGATTCCATGTAGGACCACTAGGGGGCTTTCAGTAGGGGTTGTCCTGTCATGTTTGTTTTTGTTTGTCTGCCATGTGTTTGTTCTAGCCCCGCCTTATCCTAATGTGTTCCTGCCTCTGTTCACCTGATCCCAATGTTCGCTGTGATTTCTTCCCCTATTTATAGTGGTGTCTGTGCCCTCATCATTTGCTAGTCCTAGTTTAAAGTGGCGTGAGTAGTGTCGTGCATCTGTTCTATGTTTGCTGTTTTTCATTTAATAAACCCCTGTCGTTGTCTACCCTCGCGTTGAGTCTGTTCCATCTCGCCGGACACTACCGGCCGTAACAGATGTGTAATAAAATTTTTAAAAAAATAAAAAATTAAATAAATAAAAAAAGGTGCTTCAGTACTGTATTAATTGGGTATATGGGTGAGCACACTTATGCAACTAGATTATTGTTATTGTATTAAGTTTTTTTCATAACAGTTTCTTTTTTTTTTCACTTAATTTTTATACTTGTTTTTTTGCCTCATAAAACCTACCATTTAAGGCTGTGTACACTTTTTTATATCGATTAAAAGGAACATTAGCATGGTATTAACATAACATGACTAACATAAAGAGGCATATGATGATATATTTATTTAAAGCTTTTACAGAAGAATACAGAGCCAGATTTCAGATAGATTGTTAACCTCTTTGCAGTCATCAGATTTGACTCTCTTTACAAGCTAGCGTTAACATTTAGTCCACAAATTTTTATGTTGTTATAGCTGGCTCTGGCATTATTTAAACTCCGGCTCTGGTCAGTCACTGCACTGTTGTCTAACATCATTTAACTGTTCATCGCCCTGATCCATGACCATGACATCTTTTTCAATATGAAGATTGTGAAATATGATAGCTGTTTCAGGGAAAAATATAACTTAAAGCAAGTTTTGAATGCAGTATTGTACGTATAGGAGAAAATGTTATGCTCCTGTTTATGCAGTATGGAGATGAGGTACATCTGGTACATCTCACAAACACACAGGCTTGAGTCATTCTGCAGAAAATATATCCAAATAAGGATGGTGATTCATTTTATTCATTGAAAACGTTTAAGATTAGTTCTAAAAAGAATGTTTAAAGGACAAGACAAAAACATACCAGGGAGGCTGCCACGAGACCTACGAGCTACAGGAATATCTCGCAAGTACTAATTACAGCAATCTCTCATATTCTTCACATATCTGGGCTACGGGGTAGGGAGGCTAGACAGAAGCTCATCCCAAACATCCAAGCTCTTCTAAATCACCCCAAACCACAATGTATTATGGTAGGATGACCAATTACAAAATGTATAAAAATTCCATAACATCCACACACCCACCATCCATCATCCATCACTCATCATCCACTCAACATTAATCTGTATTATCTGCATTTCCCAAACATTCACTCATGCAGTATTAAATTACAGAGAATCATCCATTTATCCATTCATTTTCTGAGCTGTTTCTTTTAGGAAGGGTCGTGAGCATATGCGAAGGGAATCAGGGCAAAAGGCGAGGGCCTTTCACACACACTCACACACACTACAGACAATTTCAAGATGCAACTCAATGCTCGTCTTTGGACTGAGGCGAGGAAACGAGAGGAAACCGCCTCAGCACAAGGAGAGCATGCAAACTCAGCACATGATGAAGTTATTCATTCAATCATCATCAGTAAGCACTTTATTCTCCTCAGTGTTGCTGTGGATCTCATGAGAACACTGAGCATGAGGTGGGAAAACACCCTGGCTGGGACACATTTAAGGCATTTGGCTGATATCCTTATCCTGAGTATCTTAGAGAAGTGCTTCGAACATCTATAAATAATTATGTCCTGATTACTGGTTCACTAGACCACAGACTAAGAGTACTATTAGTCTTAAAGACCCTGTTGGGGAGAAAGAATATTATGAAAAACAAAAGAAAGATGAGGTAGACCTTTAATCATTGTTTGAAGACATTCAGTGTATCAGCTGTTCGGACATCTAGACATCAGAAGTTCCACTCGAGCACCTAGATGCAAGAACAGAGAAGAGTCTTGACGCATGCTTATCTTGTAGCCTGAGAGATAAGGGTTTAATCGAACAGTGCTAGAGAATCAGAGGCAGCATGGTGCAATGCTTTAGGTAGGAAGGTTGGTGCTTTTTGGTTTTGTAGACACTGCATCAGTATTATAAATCTAATGCATGCATCTACAAAAAACAAGCATAAGCAATGTGATGTGGAGGAACTTGGGAAGTCATGCAGCTGTATTCTGGATCAGTTGCATAGGATGAATGTTGTACAGAAACAGACAGCCAGGAGCAAGTTGCAGTATCCCATGTCTACATCATCCAGGCTGGTCATTTCAGCTATACTGTGGATCAGACTGATTTGCAATTCTCATATTTTGATCGATTTGTTCGTTATATGATTGATTTATTGATTGATTAGTTTAGACGGAGTTGTTCTTTCTTTACATTTTAAAATGTTACTGTATCTGTAGAGTTTATGTATATGCTTTCCTTGTGACTGTATGCATTTCCACCAGCTTAAGTTGTCACATTGTAAATTACTGCACAGTGAAATTCTTTCTTCACATATCCCATCCTTGGGGGTTGGGGTCAGAGCACAGGGTCAGCCATGATACAGCACCCCTGAAGCAGGGTGAGTTAAGGGCCTTGCTCAAGGGCCCAACAGTGGCAGCTGGGCAGTGCTGGGGCTCGAACCCTAATCTTCCAGTCAACAACCCAGAGCCTTAACCACTTGAGCTACTACTGCCCATTCTGTTCTGTTTTTTCTTCCCAGTAGGTGTATTGGCTATACTAAATTAACCCAAGCTATGAATGGAGTGTGTTTGCGTGTGTGTGTGCGTGTGTGTGTGTGTGTGTTTGAGACGGTTTTCTGCTCACTACAGTGCTAAAGAGTGGTTATTTGAGTTAATGTCGCTTTCCTGTCAGCTTAACCCATTCTCCTCTCAAATATCTCATTAACAGGATATTTCCACCCACATAGCTGCTGCTCACTCTATGTTTTTTTTATCCCCACTCCATTCTTCGTAATCTCTAGACACTGTTGTGCATGAAACTCCCAGGAGATCAGCCGTTTCTGAAATGCTCAAGCCAAGGCCGTCTGGCACTAACAACCACGCCATGGTTAAAGTTAGATGATATTTTCCTTAATCTGATGTTCAATGTGAATATCAACTGAAGCTCTGGACCTATATCTGTAAGAGTTTTTGCACTGCATTGTTTGTTGATGATTAGATGATCAGATAATTGCATGAACAAGCAGCTGTAAATCTAATAAAATACAAAGTTCATAAATGCTGCATACTTCCTGAAATAAAGAACACAAACTTCTTCATGTCTCACACACACACACACACACACACACACACACACACACACACACACACACACACACACACAGATCCAAATACAGTCAGAGTAAAGCAGTTAAATTGAATAAAGCCCTGTAAAAAAGTTCTCTCTTAAGACTTAAGAGTGTGCGGGTTGATAATGACCAGAGCTGGCTGAATTGGATAAAAGTTTGACCAAAACACTTTTTTTTTCTGTTACTCCCACATTTTAACACAGACTACAGCTGCACTGGTTAACACACACAAGCACTCCCCTAATAATACCCCACCCACCCCCATCTGCCATGAACACTTGACAGCTGTTTCTAAGCTGCAGTGAGCCAGAACCACACACGTATATATACATACACGGACACAGACGCACGCACACACACACACACACACACACACACACACACACACACACACACACACACACACACACACACACGTACAAACAACCTACAAAGGCACAAAGTGCCTGTGTATTTGTACTTTTCCACAAGTCACCCAGACCATATCAAAAGTGTGTTCTGATGCTGTCAGAATCTAAGAGAAATGTTGTGCCTGTTGTATCTGTGTGTGTGCGCATAAAACATTTTATGACAAGAAAATGTACCCTGTGATAGCTGTGATGCCGTCACTCGCTATATTTGTCTTTGTGTCCTCATCACTGTTGAGTAAAATTTACCACAAAACCACACTGACAGCATGGTGTGGAGTTTTACATGCACTATACAGCCTTGCAATTTCATTTAATTCTATTTGTATAACACATTTAACAATGAACACTGTCAGAAAGCAGCTTTAGAGAAATATAAACTGTAATGTATAGTATACATTTTAAATGTATATTCATCCTTAATCAGCAAGCCAGAGGTGACGGTAGAGAGCAACATCTCCGAGATGATATGAGGAAGAAACCTTGAGAGGAAGCAGACACGAAAGGGAACCTCATCCTCATTTGAGTGACACTGGACACTTCCCTTATGGTTACGATAAAATCAGTGAAATTGTGTAACCAGGAAACTCATTCCAGTTCTAACATAAAGCCTCATTGGAGTTATTAACTGTTCACTGATAGAGTCCAAAGTCATCTTCATGGTTTCATCCACAGCAGTCCCTTTATCTTTCGAGTGTAGGACATCAGGATGGATCAGACAGGTCCAGAAAGCAGAAGCGGAAATCAGGATCTCTTATCTCAAGAGTAGCTCGACAAGGCAGAATTATTGGCACCTTTCATGAGCAAAAGATCTGCATACTTGAGCACACACAAACATTTTAGATATCAGGTTTTTTTGGCAAGCAAACACTACCAGGGCAGTACTGTGGGTTGCAGTTTTCTCACAATTGACGTGGCATTAGCAGACATTTGAAGACATAATGAGGTATGGATTTGAAGTGAGTTCAAAGCTAAGAAACACACACACACAAATACACACACCCATACATACCTTATCTACACAAGACATATTCAAGACTTTTAATTATGACCCTTTAATCATAATCACTGAAATGCAGGGACTATTGTGGTTGTGTGATGTATGCGGAAGATAGGTGAGTGTATTATCTTATCTGTATTAGATTACAACACTGTCTTACACAAAACTGTTGTTTTCTGCTGTATGGGATGTCACACAGGAGATTAACCCATTTTTTTCTGCATGGATTTTTATTAACTTTGATGGAAAGCTGCCAGTGTGTGTTTTCTTATTCAAACCAGACTTAGACACACACTGAGCTAATATTGTAACACTATATAACACTAACATTGTGTATTACATTCGCAGTAAAACACAACTCTATACCACTGAGAGCTACAGTTTAATGAAGTAAGATACTTGCCTTGGATAAAGACTTAAAAATTTTTATATTACTTATTACCATATTTGCCTCCACCATTATGCCTGTGGAGGCATTATTATGTCCAGTTGCGTTTGTATGTGTCTATCCTTCTATCCATCCATCTGTCCATCCATCTGTGCACATGCGATTCTTGATGCGCGATATCTCAATAACATGTATTTGAATGTTATATGGAATCAATAAAACCAGCAGGGGGCATGGTGGCTTAGTGGTTAGCACGGCTGCCTCACACCAACAGGGTTGGGGGTTCGATTCCCGTCTCCGCCGTGTGTGTGGCGTTTGCATGTTCTCCCCGTGCCTCGGGGGTTTCCTCCTCCGGTCCAAAGACATGCATTGTAGGTTGATTGGCATCTCTAAATTGTCGTGTGTGTGTATACACTTTGTGATGGGTTGGCACTCCGTCCAGGGTGTATCCTGCCTTGATGCCCAATGATGCCTGAGATAGGCACAGCCTCCCTGTGACCCGAGAATAGATCGGATAAGCGGTAGACAATGAATGAATAAAACCAGCAGATGAACTGATTAGATAAGATTTTTAAAAAAACCCCGGGTGTCTTACTGAGGTCTTCTAATTTAATTTCTTGAAGTGTAACTAAACATGTTAATACAGCGTGTGTGTAAAAAATCCCTTTTATATAACCGAAAGACTCATTTTTTTGTAGATTTCTTGAGGCATATTTTGTTTCTTAAACTCACTTCAGTTAAATCATGTCAGTTTTGAAGTCAGTGGTGTCATTTTTTTTATGCTTCAAGGGAAAAGCATCAAAGCAGAGGAGCTTTTGCCTTCACATGCCATTACTCCTGCATAAAATAAAACAAGCTCTTGCCTTCAGTCAAAGCTAAATTAGTAAAGCCCACTTTACAGTGTGACAACCCAAAGATTATCCTGTGGAGTAAATAAGGACGAGAAAAAGCAATGACACCTAATTAAGGGAAGACAAGAGGAATGGGAGGATTTGTTAAAAAAAAAAATGAAAGAGCATGTGAGCGATAAGTACTTATTGGTGTGTGATTACCATGAGGCCCTTCCCCTGCATCAAAGAGCACTAATGTGTATATGTAATTACAACGTGTTTAGTAAACCGAGGTACACCCATTCCTTTGTAGTGAAGGAATGCACAGTGTAGAGGGGTAGACGTTTGAAGAAAACGTATGAAGATAACACGTGCATGTTAGCGCCTGATAGATGCTGTGTTGTGAGAACATTTCACCTCATTAATCAACCTGGATATGAACAAATGTGTGTTTATCTGGGCCTTACTAAAAGAAATACTTTTTCTTGATACGGTAAATCCTCTGAGAGCTCCTGAGTTTGTGTAAGCTTATAGAAAGAAGACTGATGAATGTGAACTTCAACTGCAGCTTCAAATCATTTAACTGTCATATCTCTTACTGCAAATTTATACACAAATTACCCTCAAATGTTTATTTATTTATTTAAATGACATTTTGTGACACACAGCTATTCCATATTATTCAGATTAATGAAAGACATTTAAATAGAAAAAATAATCATTAAAGAAAACAAGCTAACCTTAAACACTGCTTTAGAGACTCCAATCAGCCTAGAAGCATGTCCTTGGACTGTGGGAGGAAACCCATCAAGCACGGGGAGAACATGCAAACTCCACACACACACAGTAAGCGGGAGCGAGACTCGAACCCAGGACACTGGAGGTGTGAGGCGAACGTGCTAACCACTAAGTGCCACCTTAACACAAAAGCCACAAATTAAAAGGTAAAATCAATCCAGTCGTTCAAAAACCAAATCAATTCCACTATGTAAAAGGAGGTATGTGTCAGTTATGTTTGCCAAAAAATCTACTTTGGATGCTGTGCAGCACTTAATATGGAGGACCCTGAAATCCTCACCAAAAACAACAGTGACAGAGTCACTTGAGTTTTTTCAGTGTCATCAGTGCAATATACTGTATGTAATCCTTCTTCTTGTGAGACGTGTAGATTAATAGACATTCTGACAGAGATGTTGGCAGCAATAGTGAGCATAAGAATGACGTCCTTATCCAGAGTGACTTACATTTATTTCATAGTGAGCAGTTGAGGGTTAAGGGCCTTGCTCAAAAGCCCAGCAGGAGCAGTTTGGTGGTTCTGGGATTTGAACTCACAACCTTTCCATCATTAGTCCAACACCTTAGTAGAAGAAGTCTGGGTGCATTAGACCAAACACCCACATTAGATCCCTAAAAGTGGGGTGAATGGGTGAAGACTTGACCTGCCATAACCACACAGCCAGGGCGAACACTGTGTCATCAGTTAGACATCTGCTGAGACGCTCTGCTTGGAGGAGACACTGAAAAAGAGGCTTTAGGGGCTCCTGCAGCTGTAGTAAGCTGTACACCAGGAAACAGGGTGCTGGACATTTGCAGGTAAGCTTAGGTTATTACACACGTTTCAGGCATTTAAAGATAGTTAATCATAGGTGTGTAAATTAGACAAGGCAATGTCCAGTGTTGTAGTATGCTTAGACTCCATTCCAAACTGGCATGAGAGAGTGTAGATCACAGCGTGTTAGGAATACCAAACTGATGGATGTCCAGGTCTCCAGGTAGTGCTCTGTATGTGCTTTGTTGATCACTGAAGTACATCTGAAGGAAAAGCTAGCTTTTTAGAGCAGGACAGAATCCATCTCAATTGGGAAGGTGCGGCTCTCATTTCTTGCTGTATAGCTCATAGTTTTGTTACAGAGCTAGGAGCAGACAATCTAAACTAACTGTCTGTCCATGTCTGTCCACTAACTGTCCATAGTGTAGACACTATGCTCCCCAAGTGAAGGAAAAATTCTCAAAGTTCATCTTAGCAATATAATGAATAACATTAGACCACAGCAAATAAGTTAAGTTCAGTTAAGTAGCCTTTATTTGTCACATCTATATTACTGCACAGTGAAATTCTTTCTTCACATATCCCATCCTTGAAGGGTTGGGATCCAAGAACAGGGTCAGCCACGATGCAGCACCCCAGGATCAGGGGTCAGGTGGGTTTGGAGAAGGAGGGGAAGGGGACCTTGCTCAAGGGCCCAACAGTGGCAGCTTGGCAGTGCTGAGACTTGAACCCCGATCTTCTGAGCAACATCAAGAGCCTTAACCACTTGAGCTACCACCACCACACAGTAAAGTCACATTCCCATATCAAAACCAGGCCACCTGGGTGAAAACCAGGAATCCTGACCGCTAGACCAAATGGGACACCCCAATTCAGCAAATGCACAGGAAGCACCATTGATCTGAAAATTGGACTGTTAGAGACTAGATCACATACAAGACAGCACTTACTGGAAATGAAACTGGAACTGATGAGGATTTAATTTTCTTTCTCTAACATAACACTTAGAATAAATGAGTATGCAGTTTTAAGTAAAGTTAGCCCTCTAGACACTGCCCTTTTCTAACCAGCAGAGAAAATTATTTATCATCATGTAATTCTAGCCATTTCACAGAAATCTGAATATGAATTTAACTTTTTAAAAGTATATTTTATTAACATAATGAATGTAGCCACAAAAATCTAAAAAAGTCCACAAATGTGGTTCTTTTAGAAGAACAAAAATTGTTGGAGACTCAAGTATTCATTTTTTAAATCCACAAGACCTCCTGAGACCTGTGCTGGGTCAATATAACAGCAACACACATCTGGAACAATACTCACATTTGGATCAGTTAAAGAATGAGATTAATATTGTCTCAGATCGCTATCAATTGATTTAAAATGTGTCCTAGCCATAAAACATCACTACCTACTTCACCATGCAGCTGCATCAATGCTGTAACCGGATGTATTGACATTTTTGCCCTGCTATAATAACCACGCTGCAACTTAAATCAGACTAAACAAAATCTGTAAATGGAAAAAAAATTCAGAAGAATTTAGGTATCAAGTTAAATTGGTTTTATGAAACCCCTAATAGAAATCAATTAATTAATAATGCTTCAATTAATTCATTCATTAACAATTAATAATCCTATCCGATTCTTATTAAATACAGTAGTAAAGTTAATTACTTGGCTCGTTGAGCTAACATTAGGTACAGTATTTTACTGTTACATGCTATTTTGTTATCCTCATAGTTGTGTGTTTGATGAAAAAAAGTTTCTCCAGCTTGCTAAAAGCCCCTTTGTAGAGCTCTTCAGACATCTGCTCTGAGATGCTGCTATTGTGTATGCAGGGAATGAACTAAAACTCAAAAGCTATACTAAGAAAAAGCTGGAAAGTATTTATGTGAAGATGGTTCTCTAAGCATTATCCTGGGATCCACCAGCAGCAACACACTCCAGCCCTTATATGCGATTCAGTGAGGATCAGTAACAATGCGGCTAAGAGTTATGAGTCTGGAACTGCCTGGAATTACATGACCTTCTCACATGCTTTAATATCCCTGAGGGACGGCATCTCCAGCTATAATTGCGAAGGAAGTGCTGAGTAGCTTCATCTGATAGCTTGTAGCTGACTGAAGAACTCATGAGACTAACAACCGTGGGCTTAGGAGATTCATTAAAAAAACGTAAAGCTTCTAGCAGTTTTTGATTCGAAATAAAGAGGAAGTTGCTTCTTACAAAGAAAGGGACAGCAGACTAGATTTTTTCCAACAATAACTGAAGCGGTAGTGAATAGTGAATCGAGAGCCTCAAACAAGACAATACTGTATTGTTTCACAACACTCTTAGTATCCAGCTGTTGAAACATCGCTCCTGGCACTTAAGAGAGGTTACATGGAACTGTTGTTTTGGAAAATTAACTCAACAATATCGGACCAATCAGGATTGAGAATTTGTCAGCGCTGTGGTGATGGATTCTGAAGTGTGACATTGTTATTTAGATCGGGCTCTTTAACATACGTGCATCAGAATACTGACCAGAGAGTCAGAGTCAGTGGCATTAGAGGGAATATGCATGCAGTCAGCTAGTGTCGCATTGCCCCTGGCTTACTTTAACCTTCAGAGGCCACTAAATCACAGGAGGACACATTTACTGGGGCTCTAAATGATGCCTCTAGTTATTCAGAATAAGAAAGTAATGAGATTTGAGTGCAGTATAAGTCTTTGCAACACACTGTTTTGAAATCTATTACAAAAAAAAAGTCCTCGTATGTTATGCAGTGGTGGTGATATGGGCAGAGGAATTGCAGTTTCTTACAGCACAGGAAGTAAATCTTCAAGTAAAAGTAAATTGTTTATTCCTTTAAAACAATAAATGAGTGAATAAAACACTCATTACAATTCATTACCCATTGACCCACTGCCTTAAAATCCCACACAAGCCCCAACTAAAGCACATCTAAACAAGACAGGAATTTAAAGCAGATGCAAATATTGTATGTAGTTTAGCCAGATGCCACCGGTGCATGAAAGTGACCTAACTGAGATCCATGTCTGTGCTTTTAAAACCTCCATATTCATATGCGCTGCTTAACACTAATGCACTGAACGGCAAAATAAAAAAAAAATAAAAAAAACCTACATAAAAAGATCTTTTTTTACCCACTAAACATGGACTTAATACACCCTACACCAGCACCACACCCTAATAACATCTGTTCAGCAGTGGTCTAGAAGTGGTCTTGTTTGACTGAGGAAGGAAGTAAAAATGTGGCTAACAAGCAGTGCTGAGCAAAGCACTGTAGCTAGAAATGTGCATAAAATGTCTAACATGTGTTCGTAAGATCACAAACACACAAAGAAAACCTGATACAACGTTAACTGAGTGCAATAACCAAAGCATTTTTTCAAATTCCAGCAGCTGATCATTGTGTTTAATATCCTTGTGCATAACATTAATGACCTCTCTTGTTACTGCTGCTAGTTGTTTCTATGGCAACAGTAAAGTGAGGAAGGGATAAAAGGACTGTGGGACACTTTCAGAACTTTGGAAACACATAAAATGTTATGCCTTGTGCATTTTTTTTTTTTTCTTCAAAAATCAACTCACATCGCCACCTACAAACCAGTCTGAAATGCGTTTTTCTTCTCGAAATACTCTGCATGTATGAGGAAGTATCCAGGATTAACTGTAGTCATGACTAGCAGTGCATTTCTGCCAACAGAACGACTTCTTCCTTCTCCAGTTCTACCATCAAACTGGCAAACCACCGAACCCAGCCATAATCATCTTTATTCAAAGATTTTTGAGACACGTCACTATTTTCTAAAACTAGTCTATGATCATTTAGATGATAAATTACAAAGAGTAATTTGTACATACAATTGTATAAAACAGTCCATATGTACATCATAGAGTTCAGTATGCATAAAATAACAATAAATAAAAGTTACAAATAAAGCAAAAAAAAAAATGGGGGGAAAAAATGTAAATGGAATTTGTTCAGGCAAATTTAATGAATCTGATATTACACATTTTTACTGAAATTCAGTAAAAGAAAAAGAAAAGAAAAAAAAAAAGACACTTCATGGACTTCCATCTGTCATTGAAGAAAGCTTAGATATTTATATGTTGCTTTAGTTAGAATTTTCATACAGGCAAATAAACGCACTTGAGCTCGTTAAATGGTTGAAAGTTAAAGGCTGATGACCAACGGCATGTAGAAAGCCCAGAATTTCTAAGTGAATATTTTCATCTCTTCTGGATTAAAGAGCACTGCACAGTCAGAGAGTTTGAGTCAGCTCACAAAGGAATGAAGATTTTTCTTTTTTTATCAACATAAATCAAGGTGCTGTTACCAGTGCATTCATTTAAAATATTGGTTAAAAACCATTTGTATCCCATCTCAGTGAAGTTACTACCCATAAACCTGCATTTCCTCTCACAGCTCAGAAGATTAGGCAGAGATCTGCTCCAGCAAACCTGCTGCAAGTGTTTTGTTACAGGATGTGCTGCAGGATTATAGGATGTAAGCTACAGGGGTGTGGATGCTGAGTTTGCAATTACACTATAAAATGTGTCATTATTTGTGTAACCATCACAAAGTATTAGCAAATTAAATGGAAATACATCCAATCAGAATGTTCCTATAATTCATTCTCTAATTTAGATGATGTCTGAGAAACAGGACCGGAGTGCTTTCATAAAGCAGGACAAATGCTTCATTTCATATCCACTGCAAAAAATATTATGTTAATGAAGTGTCTATCTTTGAAATAGATGGCTATGGTAAGTAAGCCTCGACTAATGCAGAATGTGGGTGTGTGTGTGTGTGTGTGTGTGATAAGCAAGTTGAAACAGAATAACCTAATTCTGTCTCTGTAGGCTCCAGGAAGTAAGACACAATACTGACCCTAGGAAAGACCTTTAAATCTCTTTCTCTCTGTCTCTCTCTCTCACACACACACACACACACACCCCTCAGAAATGCCACAAGAAATCTGGGAATTATGAGGATTTACATGCATGTACACCGATTAGGCATAACATTATGACCACCTGCCTAATATTGTGTTGGTCCTCCTTTTGCTGCCAAACCAGCCCTGACCCATCGAGGCATGGACTCCACTAGATCCCTGAAGGTGTGCTGTGGTATTTGGCACCAAAATGTTAGCTTTTAAGCCCCGTAAGTCCATGAGCCCCACCTTGCAACTTACAGGTCTTAAAGGCTACTTTTGATAGATACTGACGGCTGCAGACCGTGAACACCCCACAAGAGCTGCAGATCCAGTAGTGCTTACGCATGCCCATTTTTCCTGCTTCTAACACATCAACTTTGAGGACAAAACGTTCACTTGCTGCCTAATATATCCCACCCACTAACAGGTGCCATGATGAGGATATAATCAGTGTTACTCACTTCACCTCTCAGTGCTCATAATGTTATGCCTGATCAGCGTATATCGACTCTCTGGGAGCACTATGCACTGTTCCTCTACAGGGTTGGCAGGTCTGGGACAGTGACCCAGAACTCAGTTAACCAGTTTTAAAACTGTAATGGAATGAAAACAGCAAATATGAGAAGACTCTGGTGAAGTATTACTCCTAGGTTGCTAAACATAATCAAGTGAACATGGTTTGGTTAATGTTATTTACATTAGAAATGTAAGAAAAACAAAGCAAGCCTGAAACAGTGTCAGTATTTTCTTCTGATTATATGTCAGAGTCCCAACTGCAGTGATCTGGATCTAAGTGCGAATACTTCCATGAGAGCATGGGGAAATGTGCAAATGTAAAACGACAGACGAAAGATGAATCAAAATCATTTTGATGTTAAACTTTCACCATCTATTGATTATTTGTGGCTATAGCATCAGTGCAATTTCCCAACTTAACTGGAGTACTGCTTTGCAGCTGCTGTTCGAGGGTTCTGTTACAGAGTTTACATCTGTGTGAGCTCTGGTAGGAAAGAGACTTGAACTTAGAGATACACGATTTTCTCCTCTCCGTCGGGATCTTGGTTCTCTGTTTCCATGGAAACAAATGGTTGCTGCACTAAGAGGGCATCACCTTGATAAATCCCTGGCCCCACAGCCCCTGCTGTCCTGGTAGTATGGATTGCTGGACCAACATCTGGGAAGAACATCAGAAAAATGTTAAATAGCTGTATAAAAGCAGCTATTTTTGTCAAAAATAATTTAGCAAAAGCATGAATAATATTCATATGCATGGAAATAATCTACTAAAAAGGGCAAAGAGTCAGCCTAAAACTTGGTGAGAGACACAGGTCTACTCAAGGTAAAAAAAAAATGAATCATTGTTTTAATTAATAAGATAAATTTACTACCTAAGCTGCCTGCATGAGAGCTCAGTGTCAGTGCTTCCTCACTGATGCATGATGTGAGCTAATGCAATTTAGCACTGTCATGCCCTTAGACACGCCCACCTCTGCTCAAACGCAACAATATTCAACATCTGATCATCACATATTTGTTTCTGTTTAAGGGGTAATTCACTGTTTACACACACACACACACACACTGCACTTATTTTGTGAAGTCTTGCCATATAGCTTCTGTTGGTTTTCTCTACTTGTATCCTGTAAGTTTTTTTTTTTTTCACTGGATCATAAAACCTCCCTGTGCTGAAGTCTACTTGGTCTGCCCCCCTCTTTTCACACAATAATAAGAATGTATCTAGAAGGACGTATTCAAAAGCAAGGTTTCAGCGTATTCATCAGCGAGACTGCAGATGCACGTTATTCCTGAGGTGTGGGAAGAAACCCTCTTGCTTCATGACTGCAATTGTGCAGACAGATCCTTAAGCTCCTAACATGATCCATAATTGTGTATCCATTCATTTAATTACTGTAAAAATCACATCTTCAAATCACTCACTTTCTGAGTCTTTTAGTCTGTCCAAATGTCTGTTTCGCCTGATTGATTATATGGCGTAGAAAAGTCTTTTCCCGAAACCCGATCATCACACCAATATGTGCTTTCTGACCATCCCATTCCAAATTTATTGCTGCCTTGTTGTTATAAGAAGCTCCACTCTTCTGGGAAGGCTTTCTACTAGATTTTGAAGCATTTAGCTACACGATAATAAGAGATCAGGTAAGGAGGTCTGGGGTGCAGTCGGTGTTCCAGTTCATCCCAAAGGTGTTTAGTGGGGTTGAGGTCAGGGACCTGTGCAGTGAGATCAGGTAAGGAGGTCTGGGGTGCAGTCGGTGTTCCAGTTCATCCCAAAGGTGTTTAGTGGGGTTGAGGTCAGGGACCTGTGCAGTTCTTTCTTACTGTTCCAGCATCCCAAAGTTTATTTTGGAGGGCCCTTTCTTTTCTACTCTAAGTTTGGGCTTTTCTTTTTTAGTTCCAGTAAAGTGAAATTGGAATGTTACAGCAAACAAAGACATGCTATACAAATGTGTGCTTCCAAGTTTGGGGAAGATCCACATATGGATGTGATGGTCAGATGCCCACATACTTTTGGCTGTACAATGCATGCATGTGGGACTGGGAGCAATCTGCTGGTGCTGGTGTATGTGTGTGAACATCAAAAGCTGTCTATGACATTTTATACAGAAATATGAGATTAATATGTTCCTGCTTCTCTCTCCTTCTCTCTGTCTTTCGGATGCCTGTGAGAGATAGGCAGATGACAAGTTGGCGTGTAATGAGGTTGGTAAAGATTTTTCAGATCGATGTGCCAATCAGTCTCCCGTCGTGCACTCACTGTGATTCACACACCACTGCCGCCCCGCCAGTCAATAGAAGGACGATTGATTTTCATGACGTATGGAGTGTCTGTGTGTGTGTGTGTGTGTGTGTGTGTGTGTGTGAGTGTGTGTGAGAGAGTGTGTGTGTGTGTGAGAGAGAGAGAGAGAGAGAGAGAGAGAGAGAGAGAGAGAGAGAGAGAGAGAGAGAGAGACAGACAGACAGACAGACAGACAGACAGACAGACAGACAGACAGACAGACAGACAGAGAAAAAGGAGATGGGGGTGGGTTTTGTCAGTAGATATATTAACAGCATAAAGAGGGCACTCGGGACTTGGCCACAGTGAAAGGTTCAGGGCAGAGGTGAAATAACAACGCTTAAAGATTATGATTAATAAGAACATTTCTACTCACTATGTACCATTTTCCCCCCTCACTTCATACATTTTATCTCTCACTCGCACAGTCTGAAGGTATTCTGAATGAAGGATTCAGTTCTTCAGAAATGGACCAGCTTATTGATTTACTCTAGATCATGTTCTGAAAGCATCTACGTTTCACACGCGCGTACACAGAATAATGCTATTTCATGTGTTTATAGGCATGTGTGAATATTTAAATGTATTTTAGGGGTGTGAAACACCAAATTCAAAATTCCATTCAATGGTGTCTTGATACAATCTGGTACGACGGCAATTTCCTGAATATGCGCCTTACACTTTCCTTTTGAATTGATTGAAACTTTGTACAAGTCAATCTCCATAACACTGTAGCTATGTATGTTGCAGGCTGTCTGAATGCAGCAGAGAGGCTTTGTTGAGTGTGTGTTGTGTTTGTTCATCTAGTCCCACCAAACGGACACGAAAGAGTGATGCAGATGTGTATTAGTGTTTGCAGCTTTAGTGCTGCTGTATGATCCGTCACTCAATGGCTATCAGCAATGTTACTTACCAGGAGCATAAATCCTTCCATGCACCAGTTACAGAAGAAACTCCCAGTTACTGCTTGGGTTACTGCTGACTTCAACCACTGCCTTTTTTAATGAGTCATGCTAGCCACTCAATTAAGGTGCTTTGAAGATTTTCTTTTTCACCCTATTAATATAACATAAATTTGAGATAAAGAGATAGCTATGTTTGTTTTGGGTTGTTTTTTTTTGAGGAGAGAGTATGGGCTTGATTACATTTATTATACCTTACATACTATAAGCCAAATGAATTGGTTATTGAGTTGAGAACCTTGTATCAAACAATTCAACATGTTACACTGTAGATAGATATAAAAGAGAGAAATAGATTAAAGGATTCATGCTGCTCCGTACCTTCGGTCCACAACTCATCTTGCATGCTGATTGTGGGGTGTGTATGATTGGACAAAGCCAGCAGAGAATTCAGACTGTTCTGGGCGCTGGGGGAATTCACGTATCCTGCATGTAGGTGAGTATTATGCTGGTACTGATGCTGGTAGTGATGAAGATGCCGATTGTTCATGGAAGGAGCCAGAAAAGCTGCTTCGTTTACGTAAATGGATCCATCCTCATCCAAGCCGCTGTGATGACCATGATGGAGGCTCTTTAAAGAAGAGAAAGGGGAAGAGATAACTCAACATAGGATGTGACATGAAAATGCAATGTTTTTCCATTTTAGTGAACAAACCACACAAAAAAAACGCTTTTCTTCTCACTCCTTTGAACACACCGTTAAGTGTTGGATTTCATTCACTAAAGTTCAGACTGTCTCAGAGATGAACACCAACTTAAAGCTGATGCTGATTATTAAAATGCGTACATGTTAAACATTATACTGCATTGGATTTTAGGTTTCTATCTTTTACATTCCTACATAAACCATGATTAATTTCTGTACCTGTGCAAGACAAACCTGAAGTAAACCTTGGATTTCATTTTACAGATTCAAACAAGATTTAAAAAAAAAATGGAACAACTCTGACTATGTCCTGATGGGAGTGTTCTCGTCCAGGCTGACTCCGCCCCCATCCACAGGGGGCGTCACTGAATGGTTTGATTAGGATTGAAATGATGTAAATGATATGCTATGGCCCTCAAATTCACCATGTCTCAGTGCAACTGAACACTGATCAATCGGAGATGCTAGACTGACGGAGCGCTACATCACCAGAATCAAAACACCAGCTGAAGGAATCGCTATCGGGAGAATGGCGGTCATGTCATCGCTATCGGGAGAATGGCGGTCATGTCATCGCTATCGGGAGAATGGCGGTCATGTCATCGCTATCGGGAGAATGGCGGTCATCTCACCAGTACAGTTCCAGAGACTTGCAGGATCTATGGCAAGGCCACTCGTTGTGGCCCAACAGCTCTCCTGAAGCACTTCCTGTTTTTTATTTCCTATAATTTGTCATCTGTTTATCTTGACAGCAGTGAGTTTAGCAGCAGGTTTATAATACATTTTGCGAAGTAATGGCTCAGTGATTAATACTCTGACCTACTGAGCGCAGAGCACTGCCACACTGCCACTGCTTGGCCCTTATCATGTTTAACCCTGTATCTAACCCCTAGTTATTAACAAGATAACTGTACTGTAAAAACATGCTTCATTTACTCATCTATGTTCTGGTCAGTGAAGCTGGAGCCAATTCCATTAATATCATGCACAAGGCAGATATTTCACCCTAAATAAGATACAAATCCATCACAGAACACCATAAAACACACACACACACACACACACACACACTTACACCTAGGAGTATTTCAGCACAGCCAGATCAACTAACAGCATGTTTTTTGACAGAGGGAGGAAACCACATAACCCAGAGAAAACCCATGCAGTCACAGAAAGAACACAGGGAACACTGTACAGACATTAACCCCAGCTCAGGAACAAACACTGGATCCTGGGGCTGTGAGTCATCAATATCACAACCTAAAGAAAATCTAGATATTCACAAAGGTTGCTTTTGTCTTTTTTTTCTTTTCTTTACAATTCTCAACCCTGCTGTATTATTTAGAACCTTCTAAATAAATTCATCTGCAGCAATAGCGATGCATGTAGTGCTGGTTTTAATTACTTTGTCTTGGGTTTTATTGGGCAAACTTTCTTTATCATTAATCAGTAACTTGTTTATTAGTTCAGTCAATGGTCAGACCAGAGGACTGATGAAGCTTGAATTGCTCACGTTATCCAAGTTAATGAATCAGAGGGCCACAGTGCGTCAGTGTGTGTGGGAGAGATTGAATGAGACAGATTGAGAGATAGACGTTTGACCGCAGTCTAGCTTCATCAGTGTGACTGAGGACAGAAACCATTTCCCGACCAGCGACTTTGTACACCTGACTCGAGTGAACTAGACAAGAAAGGCATGAAGAAAGCTGTGTGGAAAAAAATGGTAGATACATGAAGGATCCAGAATGGATGGACTGACCGACAGCATAGATAAATCTAAATATAAACGATAGGCTTTCATAAACAGACTGCTAGAGAGCAATAGATTTCGATAAGTTTAAATGTAAAGAACGGGGAAGCATACAAAAGGATAGAGTAAGACAGAGTCAACAAGCAGCTCTGAATGCCTCCGCCTTGAATAGTTCAGAGACAGTTTTATCCCTTCTTCAAAGACAGAGAGGTTTAGCGAGAGCTTTCCTTAGACATCACTCCTTGGGTGTTTTGGCAACACGGAAAAGAATAGCGAATAGTGAAAGAACTCTCAAACCCATGCTGAAGGCAAATCCTGTTACTACACTCACACATACAGAGAGAGAGAGAGAGAGAGAGAGAGAGAGAGAGAAAGACAGAGAGAAAGCAAGCAAGCGAGGGAGAGATAGAGAGTTCCCAGAAGTCAGTTTGCAGCATTATTCTGAGGTAAACACAGTAGTTTTGCCTCCAGGCAAATGAAAGTGTGCATACTAATCTGACTTTGATGGACGACACACACACACACACACACACACACACAGTGGTTTCAGTTGCAAGTGCAGAGCTAAACAAAAAGAAATTAACTTATGGGAAAAGTGGCTGAAAGACTGCGACTTGGTAAATTGGCTTTTTTTCATGCCTTGCTCACAAACAAAAGAAAGTGGCCTTTGAGTCTCGTCAACAAGCACCGCAATTCAGGAGATTAGACAATGTAAAGTTTTACTGAGAGTTTAAATCAGGCATATGATTAATAATTACACGAAGTCTCTGACCGAGAATTTGTTTCTTGACTTTTCTGCATTCACAAAGTAGTATTTTATTGTAGCCAAATGCTGAAGGAGTGGGACAAAATGTTGCTTTTCACCACAGAGACAGGATTATGAACTGTTGCTGTTTAAGAGCGTGTACACTGCACATGGCACAAGTAGCTCCTCCATTCCCCGAGTGCCCCACTAATATTTACAGTAGCTTAGCACTAAATTTTGGGGTCTTATGGGATTGGGCTTTCACTACAACTGCTGGAACTTTCCAGTCAGTGCATGTCTTCGGGGAGAACTTATGAGATTAACGCTCAGGTGACCTCAACACCCGAAGACTCTGGTCCTGTTAGTCAGTATGACATCGAGTGCCTGATTTCATGATATTAAATGAATACTGTTTAGTGTTAAAGGCAAAATTTGGTATTGTCACAACCCTAACAAGAAAAGACATTACAAAGTGACCCATGCACTCGTACATACTTTGGTTTCATCTCCTGACCCTTGCTGACCCTCCAGCTTGATGCTGGTATTTCGTTGTCGTTCATGTTTCCATCTTTCCATCATCCTCTGTTGCATTTCCAGCTTTTCCCTTTCTCTCTCTACACTCCGCTGGCCCTCCCTCAGCCTCTCCAGACTCTGCTGGTACTCCTGCTGCTGCTCTTCCAGCTCCTCGCGTTGGCGTTGCAGCCTCTGGGCCTCCTCGTGGCACTGTTGCTCACGCTGTGCAAGTTCGCTTTCCCGCTCTTCATAACGCTGCTGCTGTGCCTGGCACTCGTGGGTCCAGCGCTGACGTTCCCGTGCTGCCCGTGCCAGCTCCTGACGCTGCCGCTCTGCCTCACGCTGCCGCTCCTGCTCCTGCAGGGAACCCTGGGAGATCCGCTGTTGGGTGGAACTTGAGAGGAGGAGGAGAAGGAGACGACGCACTTCGTAGCGACTGTCCTGGATGGTGACCACGGCCTGAAATGAAGAAACAGTGTTAAATATTGAATGATTTTAAACAGAAAGGAACGAACATTTAATGTGCCTTGGATGATGACAGCAACCCTGTCACTGTTTATGTTATAGCCATGTGGCACTGAAAAGTCAATACTGACTGTGAGCTGGGTTGTCATACCACTGCTATGCTGATGATACCCAACTCAGATACCATGGCTTCTGTTCGGACCTCAGCGTGTCTGATAGACATTTCATCTTGGATTACGGCTCATCAGCTGAAACTCAATCCCAGCAAAACTGAACTGCTGTTCATCCCAGGTGATTCATCTCCAGCCCAGGATCTTGTGTTATCTGTGAACAACTCCATGATCTCCCCTTCAACCACTGCTCGCAACCTTGGGGTAACCATGGACAATCGACTGTCCTTTTCCTCCCATGTTGCTAATGTCACACGCTCATGTCGGTTTCTTCTGTACAACATCAGGAGGATTTGGTCATTTCTATCCACACAGGCTACTCAGGTGTTCAGTCTCTGGTCATTTCGAGATTGGACTACTGCAACTCTCTACTGGCAGGTCTACCCCTGAATGCAATTCATCCATTGCAAATGATCCAAAATGCAGCTGCTCAAGTTGTTTTCAACCTGCTCAAGTTCTCCCACACCACCCCACTGCTGCATTCCCTCCACTGGCTTCTAGTAGCTGCACGCATCAGACTCAAAACACTGATGCTTGCCTACAAAGCCAAGAATGGACCAGCACCATCTTACCTCAAAGCTCTCATTACTCCTCGCACCACACCTTGCTCCCGCCGATCTACTACTAGCACTGCTTGACGGGTCTCACCGTCTCTCAGGGTACAAGGTAGGTATTCATCTAGACTCTTCTCTGTTCTGGCACCGAGGTGGTGGAATGAACTTCCCCTAGATGTCTGTACAGTACTGACCGTCTTCAAACGGCGATTGAAGACCTACATCTTCCTGAAACACTTAAACTATGTTGTATGTACATATTAAAAAAAACAAAAAATCCCCAACTCAGTTTTTGGGCTAATGGTATCCTAAGTCTGTGACCTATTGAACCAGTGTTAAAATATTAATTGATAGAGACTATAAAGCACTTTTGTACGTCGCTCTGGATAAAATGCCAGAAATGTAAGATGCCAGAAATATAAATGTAAATGTAGCTCAAACATCTCTGGAGTAATAAAAGACATACTTCTCTACAAATAAAGTACTTTGGAGCCAGGGTTACTCCAAAAATAACACTACAGTCTGTGTCACGCTGATCAGTGAATCTTTTCAGTCACTGCCATGTGATTTCACTGCCAAATTTGACTGAATTTTGGACTGCTCTTCATACAGTGTAAGGACATTCACATAGTAAAACTTTTGTTCTTTAAGATGATCATGTAAGATCTACTAATAGATCATGTAATATTACTCAGATATTAAAAAATGATGAAAGAACAGGTGGTAAAGAAATGATCACCAACTACTGACTAAATCATGCATTTTAATTATTAAAGTTAGTCATAACGTTTGGACCAGAATAAAAATAAGAACCATCTGTGTGTGTGTGTGTGTGTGTGTGTGTGTGTGTCTTGGTATGAACAGTTGTTTGATGTTATGTGGAGAGCAGCTTTTATTTAAAAAAAAATAAATAAAAAAGAAAAGAAAAAAACTTGAAAGAGTCCAAATGTTTCATGTTGGTTACTGAGGTTAAGATTGGAATTGGATTTAGGTTTTTAGTTAAAGCATTAATTAGCTGCATTAGTAATTATATCAGTGGTAGATGCTCACAAGAATAATAAAAAAGGGAATGGTTACGCATTTTGAGTCACTGCAATTACTCTGTGTGTGTGTGTGTGTGTGTGTGTATGTAAGATGATATCACCTGCAAACTGTAAAGCAACTGAGTCAGACTCTGGACGCTCTGACACACCTGGACATAAACACACAAACAAAAAAAACCTACATTAAAAGGGGGGAAAAAATTAGCATATTGACGTTATTTAAGTACGAAGGTGTTTTATACTGACGGATATCACATTCAGCTTCCCTGTGAACAGGAAGCTGAGCAAATCATTTGTCTCTAACAAGATTGTTTTAAAGTATTTTCAATAAAACATTTATGAACTACGCAGTGTTTGGTATATTTGGACATTTGGTATTACGCTTATGTTTAATTCAGTGGTCAGTATTCTCTACACACATTACACTTTCCTCTGAGCTGCGAAGGAAAAGTTCTGGAAAATAAACAGTGTGTGTGTTTAGCTAGCATACAGCGCCATCTGCTGTTCCTACTCTGTTTTACTTACATAAACAATGAGCAAGAGCAACATACTGGATTCCTTTTTTTTTTATTATTAACCAGACATTTAATCATTTACAAACTTCTTATTTCCTGCTAGACTGGAAGTGATTTGATTTATAACATGCACACACCAACTCCAACTGCCGTATTTGGCAGACTTCAGAGAGATGCTCATGCCTGAGGTTTTCCTGTGAGAAGTAGACTAAACTACGTACGGAATCTCGGGCTCGTCTCCTGACCTCACAGGTGATCTGCGATCAGGGTTAGAATATATAATGTGAAAGCTATCACGCCTGGCAAAAGTAATCAACCCCCTTAAAACTCGTCAGATTTATCTGGATTATCAACGTCACACAGATTTTTATATTCTATATGGTATTTTAATTTCAAACACATATGCCCTTAAACACATTTTCATTATCCAAGAGTAGATATTTTAATTAATGCTGCTTACATAATGATTCAATCCCTTTAAATTAGTACAATGTTCCTACAGATCCAGCTTTGAGCGCACAGTTTGGGAATGATTTTTTCCCATTCTTACTGGCAGGTTTGTTCCACGTGCTTCAGAACAGATGGATTTTGTTTGTTGACTATTACTTTCAAACAGTTGCACGGATTCTCACTGGACTTTGACTTGGCCAGTGTAAACGTTTCTCCTTTTTTTGGGTGTTTGTAACCACTCATGTGTTTAGGCACATTGTCCTACTGAAAGGTGAAACATTTCTCTTAAGCTTAGTTTTTTTTTTAGGTTCCCTTGTAACACACACCCTTCAATTCTGAGAAGTAGTCCAGTTGTGAGGATGAAAACTGCCCAGAGATGATGGCATGATGCTGTCACCACCATATTTCACGCCAGGGATGGTGGTAACTGAGGTATGGTCTGCGTTAGGTTTGCACCACACTTAGCTCTGGGAAACTTGGCCAAATACAGTATCTCAATCTTGGTGTCATCTTACCAAACAATTATCATACTAGAAATCTTCACTCAGCCACTCACCAGTCTCTTGTTGGAAGAGCCTGGTCTCCTGTGTGATATGATGCAGCTTCATTATGGAGTGTTTACTGGGATGTCTAACCTCTAAGATATAATGTTACAACCAATTACGTTATTCAATTCTATTGCCTTATATTTAACTTCTTTAGAAATGGTCCTCAGTCTTAATGTCGACTTCTTTCCTTCACACTGACTCTCATCAAAGGCAGTTTAACCAAGGTTAAATGTTTGTGTTCAGAAACCGGAAGCTGTTTTATAATTTGACTTCACTTGTGAAATATTAAGTCAGTTGAATCCTTACCAAAACAAAATCTTTCATCTGGAGCTTTTGGAGCCTGGGCGGTGAATCCTTATGCAAGACGCATTTTTCAGTTTTTGAAATACTTGCTGAGCGATAATTCATGTTGACTTTGAAAACTCACAGTTATAAAACATGAGTGTGAAACCAAAATACTGACAGGAACAATGTGTGTATTGATCACTCGCTCATCGTCCAGAGGGGATGAATACTTTTGCAAGCCATTGTGCATACAACCAGAACTGGCTACCAGACACGCTATACTGAATTGATGTAGTTCACGTTATGTCTGAAACAGCCAATTTATGAAGATAGTACAGAAGATTCAATTAAAAAAATAGGTTTAAGTGGATCATTTTTGTAAATTCTATAGTGGAGCAGTACATTCTCTCTTCTTGCAAAAGTGCAGACCACAAGAGGAAACATCTCATTAAACATAAGAACAGTCTGTCTTTCTGCTTACAATTGGATCAGCATGCCTTATTGGTGTAAAGTGTAGCAGAGCACCATCAGAGGTGCCAATGCTAGCAGGAAAGGAAGAGATTGAAGGAAGCTCTAATTATCACTGTTCATTTTTAATGAAATTGTTCCCCAGAGGCAGTGAAATGGACTCTCTCCTTATTTTCAGCGCATTAATGTTTCATAATATTAAGGCTGGGATGTGATTTTAGCAGAGGAATCTAAATTATTGATGCTGCTGTGCGAGTCTATTAACTACACATCTTGAAGTGCAGGACACTAGCTGTACAGAAACGCTGCTTAAAAACGTCTCTTCTACCCGTTAACATTTACTAGTATCTGCTGCGTGCGTCTTTCTACCTTTCCAACGAGATTATACAGTATGACAGTTTCCTGAACAGTGAGTCCTCTGGATAGGAGAGAGTCACGCATAAATAAATAAATTGTCTTTCTAGTGCTCCTCGATTCCTTTTTTTTTAACAGAAATCTCGTTTAGATTTTAAGTTTACAGTTTGTGCTGGAGTTAGGCTTTGTATATGGATTTGAGATTAGATTCTGTTAAACCTGAAAACATTTACATACAACATCAACAGACGTATGTAGATGCCCATGAATGATGGAGTCTCAGACCTCATCTACTCCTGATAAGATTTTAAGCATGTGCAATTACACATCAGTCAAATGCTGGTTAGCTAGACTGAAATCTGAGTCATGTGTAATATGTTTTATTCTGCACAGTGGTCTCATATTGATCAGGAATATGAAATCTGTGTGCGTGTCAGCTGACTGCTGGGTGAGGATGCTCAGTTTGATGTAATCTACTAAGGGAAGGCCTTTGGTTGTCAAATGTGGTATAAGGGGATGTTTATTGCCAGTGGTGGACAAAATCGCATATTTATTAGCTAGCCCACGGGGTCAATAAAAGTGCCAGAGTGCTTGCTCACTCGCATTTTTAAGTTGCCTGGTACCGGAGTTTCTCACATTCCTACAAATGAATGATTACGAAAACATGAGGTCTGAAGGGAATAACAAGCTAAAGACCCATACCTCAATCCATTACCACATAACTAACACCTAACTTTTTACCTTAAGGTGCATATTGTGATTGTCAGTTGAACTGCTCTGATTCCGAAGCTGGAGCCCCAGGCTGTCTTCTCCTCTCGACTCCTCTTCCTCACTCCTCACAGCATTCACTGCATGAGGTTCTTCTTCAGCGGGCACTGGAGGAGGAGACGGAGCAGGAGGAGGTGCCTCGAGCTGAGGAGTGGCATCAGTGTTGTTCTGTTCCTCAGACACAGGCAGAGGACCTGGACATGAGGCGGAGCCGCAGTGAAACGCCAGCGCTTCTTTCAGACTCTCCGCTGGGGGAAAAAAAAAAAAAAACGGAGAGGGAACAAAAAAAACCTTCAGAATTTGTTTCACATATTCATGTTAGCTTAAGGTAAGGAATGGCCATGTTTGGAAGCCACAGGATGAGATTCCAGTTCAGCTTTTTTCCCCCCAGAATCATCAGCTATTCAACAGCATGCCGTTTACAGAACAAGACCAACAGTACTAACCCTCCAAAACCTACCATAATGTTCCAGGGGATTGAGGTAACTGATTCACATTTTATCGGTTATGAAAAACAGATACACCACAGCACATACAATGCTGAACCACTGTAACAAAGCAAAAGTCTGAGTGAAAAAGTGAATCTAAGTTACAATACAGTTAGAGTCTATCATTATCAACTCTATTCATTTTTTTTATTTTGGAAAACAGACTTCAGTTCAATTCCCCAAAACAAGAGTATAACATTTGATTAAAAAGCAGTAAGAGAGACAATGCAAAACTGCACTACTTTATTATTTCTTGTTGGTTATTAAAGTTAAGTTACCTCTGTGAAGTGAGGAGATGCTATTTTATAAACCTTTCTAAGTTTAACATGACTGGAGTATTCATGTGACTGTCTCACCCATAAAGTGTGAATGTTATTCAGATGTGGATTAGTCAAACTGCTACAGGAAAATAATCAAGTTAGAAGAATTTGCTTTTAGTTCCAGTTAAATTATCAGTTTGGTGTTTGAAAGATTTTGAGCGAGAGTATCTCACCCTCTTTAAGTGCAGCATTGAGCAGAACAGCAGCATTAGGGAGTTCTTCTGTGCTGGGACACACCAGCAGCTTTGGCTCTGGGCTGATGTCTCTGTGACCCACCATGGCTGCGAGCTCTGCATAGATGTGGAGCTTCTCCTCCAGGCTGGAGCAGATCAGCTGGTCATGACTGTAGAGAGACTCTGCCAGAGAATGATGAAGCAGAATTTCAGAAATAGCTTCCAGCTTCGCTCACAAGCATATCTCGAAGGCAAACAGGCATGTTAAATGATTCACAGACAAACATCAAGGAAGGAATTCTCAAGCTTTTTTGGAGTGTGAGCCCAAAATGGACAGCACATTTGTGTCATTTTTGTTCAATGCATCACCTTGTAGCTTCTGAATTTTCTGGTTCTTGGCTTCTGCTGCTCTGCGCTCTTCTTCTGACTCACTTGCAGTGTCCTCCTTCTCGTGGCAACTAAGAGGAGAGGAAAATATGTCAACCTAGATAAAGGGCTAAACACGCACACACAGTATATAATACACTATACCCACATCACCACTGCTTCTCGGATTAGCCTCATCCAGGTGTTGCGCTCGTCCTTGGATGCTGCATGCACCTCATACATCTCGGGGCCGCTAGAAGAGGCGCTGATAAGGAACATGCCTCTTTCCTCATTAGCCACCTCCCTCACGATCAACTTTTGCAGGGAGATCACTGGACATTTCTGGTCCTGAGAGAATGAGAGTGTTAAAAACACCTACAAACACCTTATTGTAAATTTTAGAATGTAGCCTACAATTAGTTTTTTTTTTTGCTTGTTGCCAGATGACTGAAAACTGACTATTTACACACAAGAGTATTGTTCCAAGTGCCTTGCAGTACACATCTGAAAAGTAACACAATGGAGACGTACAACAGTAGCGAAGATGTATTTTTGGTCCTTCTCCTGGAGGAGTACCAGCAGATCAGTCAGCAGGAGGGCCAGCACATCTGAAAATAAACAGAAACACATGGAATAAAGACAAACACATGGGTTAAGGAAGGGGTGTCCAATCTTATCCACGAAGGGCCAGTGTAGGTGCAGGTTTTCATCCCAATCCAGCAGGAGCCACACCTGATTCCACCTGTTTAATCAACTGATCTTGGCTTTCAGTAGACTCAGCTGTGGCTTCTGCTCGGTTGGAATGAAAACCTGCACCCACACCGGCCCTTTGTGGATAAGATTGGACACCCCTGAGTTAAGGGATCTTCTATTTCAATTTTTCAATTCAATTTATTTGTATAGCGCTTTAACTATGGACATTCTCTCAAAGCAGCTTTACAGAAGTATAGAAACATATAATAAAATTTATAAAGTTTACAGTTAAGTTACTAATTATTGCTAACATTTATCCCTAACGAAGGGGGGCACGGTGGCTTGGTGGTTAGCATGTTTGCCTCACACCTCCAGGGTTGGGGGTTCGATTCCCACTTCCGCCATGTGTGTGTGGAGTTTGCATGTTCTCCCTGTGCCTCAGGGGTTTCCTCCGGGTGCTCCGATTTCCTCCCCCAATCCAAAGACATGCATTGTAGGTCAATTGGCATCTCTAAATTGTCCATAGTGTGTGATTGCATGAGTGAATGAGAGTGTGTGTGTGCCCTGCGATGGGTTGGCACTCATCCTGCCTTGATGCACAATGATGCCTGAGATGCCCAATGACGGCTCCCCATGACCCGAGAGTAGCTCGGATAAGCGGTAGACAATGAATGAATGAATGAATTTATCCCTAACAAGCAAGCCTGAGGTGACGGTGGCAAGGAAAAACTACCTGAGATGATATGAGGAAGAAACCTTGAGAGGAACCAGACTCAGAAGGGAACCTCATCCTCATTTGGGTGACACTGGACAGTAAATAATATAAATAATGTCCTTTCTACAACAGTTTATAGTCACAAGGAATTGTGCAACCAAGAGCCCTTGAGGAACTAATAAGTCATTGTAGTTTCTGAGTTTATTAATTCCTTCCTGCTGAAAGCTGACTTAGGCAACAGTAGTTCAGAGACGGTGTGATAGTCTCCAAGTGCACTGTAAATAAGTAAGGAGAAGGTTGAGAAAGATTCTGGAGAAGGTTGGGTCACTAAAGTGCTGATGACTGGATGGAAAGCACCCGGAACATTCTGAGATTGTGGGTGAAATAGTAGGGAACGAATAAAAGGTCGTGGCAGTAAATCATACTTTGTATGGACATGGTCGGTGCATTCCATCATTTATCTGACCTTTGAGTCTGCCGGTGGCTGTCTTCCAAAGCAGCGGGCCATGGTGTAGCAGCATCCGCCCGTTAATCATGTCATGCTTGCGAAAGGCAGCGCCGCTCTTCAGTCTGGCTAAGCTCTTGCTTTCCATGCGGCCAAGAACGTCGCTCAACCACTGGCTCTGCTCACGCTCGCTCACTCGCACATCCACTGCTGAAATCATCTCACGCACCAGAGACAGAGCAGCGGAGATATCAGCATGTTCCTGTGTGCCCTCTGAGAAAAAAAAAGTATAGAGACAGAGAGAGACAGAGAGAGAGAGAGAGAGAGAGAGAGAGAGACAGAGAAAGAGAGAGAGAGAGAGAATACTGATACAAAAACTAATACAGAGAGTCTTGTGTCTCAAATGGCAACCTGCCCTATTATCTACACACATTTGTGTAGTGTTGTGTCCTGTCAGACAGGGTATATGCCCAGACAGCTACCTTCTGTGTACTGGAGAATCCGTTCTAAAAGCACTGGATACTTTGTAATGCGCTGCGTCACTAACAGAATGCATTCTGGGATCTCTCGCCTCTTTACCAGCGAGTTGCTGCTCTGTTGCTGTGGAGAAAAGAGGAAGGGGTTAAACTGTACACTTGCTGATCAAGTACAAATGAGGAGAGATTTAAAAAGTAGAGATAAGAAAATAAACCCCACTGTACTTGTGATAAGGAACTAAGGTATATACACACTTTGATAAAGAGCTGAAATCTTTTGTTCTGCTGCTGGAGCTCCTTGAAGAAGCTGACGGCTTCATTGTGGCGGCTGCAGAACTCTCCATAGACCCGCTTCATGTTTTCAGCGTTTTCCTGAGAAAACTACACACACACACGCACACACACATGCGCACACACACACACCTTCTGTAGCAGTACAACCACATCCTGGATAGTCAGATAACTGCAGCCCATTGAGTTAACTAATTTTACTATAATTATTTTATTAGAAAATAAAATAAATAAATAATTAAAAGACAATTCTGATAAATGTGGTTTCACAAGGAACAATGGACAGAACATTGAACACACTTGCTATGAACATGAACCAATAAAATCCTTTATTTTTTTAACAATTTAGCTTTATTTTTTGCAAAAAAAAAAGAACAAAAGTTACCTACCTGTTGCAGGAGGATATCACCCACATGGTGAATGAGGTAGTTCTTCTCATTGTCAGGCCATGTGGAGTTATTCCGGCGCTCCATCATGGCAGAAAGGAAGTCACGGTGCAGGACGAAGAGCTCGTCCAAGCACGGGAATATCCGAGCAATGGCCTCCGCGTCCAAGCCCACCTCCTCCCGCATTCCTCGCCTAAACACCTCCGCCATGATAGTCAGCGTTTGCAGGTGGTGTAGCTCAGTATGCATTAGCTCTAAATCAGCATACACACAACAGCGATGAATTATTTACAGTTTATTCATTAGTCTTTGTGGAACTCCAGTGCAAGTGTTTGTATTTTAAAAAATAGGCACTCTGGTGTGTCCTGGTATTTAATTTAACTTTACATACAGATGCGATTAGATAGAGTCTCCTAATGAGAAAGCAAAAGACAAGAACTAAAGGAAAACCTCCAATACATGACATGAGGAAGAAATCTTCCTTATTAAGGGCCTTGAGAGGAAGCTTAGTATGAGAATATTGTGAATTAGACTACTGGGATGAACACAGGACAATCTTTAGGATCACAGCAACAGCTCTTGGGTACAAAGCTACAATAGAAGTTGCTTTCGGCTGCTCCCTGTTCAGGGTCGCCACAGCGGACCAACTGGTCCGCACAACAACTTGGCAAATGTTTTACGCCGGATGCCCTTCCTGACGCAACCCTCCCATTTTTCCGGGCTTGGGACCGGCATCCAGTGGCTGGGGTTGAGGCATTGGCTGGGAATCGAACCCGGGCCTTCCGCATGATATGCGAGAAACCTACTACTGAGCCACCAATGCCCCGGTACAAAACTACAATACTGACTGTAAAAAAGAAAAAAAAAAATGTGAGTGGGAACTGTCTGGGAAGTGCACGTCTTTAGGATATCCATGTAGGAGCATCCATAACTTTGTTTATCAGTCACTTCGGTGCTTCTCATTAGATAAGATTACTCGAGCTGTTCCTTTGTGCTCACCATAGATGACATCCTGTCTCTTGACCGTGCGTTTTTCCTGCTTCTGGCAGAACTGAGGCTCCACCGCTAGACTCCACGACTCCGCCTCCAAATACAGAGCGTCTGTCCCAAAGCTGTTCTGGAGAGGAGCATCCACTGTGTCTAGATTGACAGATAAAATAATGTAGTCAATACCATGAATACTATTCAAAAATATAAATAAAAGAAATCAGAAATACAAGAATGAATAAAAAGGAGGTTAAAAATGGTCAGTAAGATCAGTGTTTTCCCACCCATGGAGCCAAGCTGGTATATTACAGCCGCCAAAAGTGTATATGGCAACCCATCTTTATTTTTTTTATCCATTTTTAGCCATTTGCAATTGAATAACTAACTCCTCTTCCTGTTCTTTCTGCTATGAAAGAATATGAGAAAGAGAGAGGGAGAAAGAGAGAGAGAGAGACTGATTCTCGGGTATTAAATTAAAAGATGTGGACACTGGATATACCTTGTACCCATGTACCTTTTGGTCATTACAGTTTCATTTCCTACAGAGATTTTAAAAATAAATAAGTAAATAAAAACAAGAAAACAATGAAAGAGAAAATAGCAATAAAACAAAAGAAAGAGTCTCTTTTTTCCAATGCATTATGAATATTGCACAAAATGATGACACAGGAAGTTGATGTCCACCTACACTTAGCCCTATGACCTCATTTTCCACACGAAATATAAGACTTTTTACTGAGCAAATCTGATCTCTGACTCACTTCAACTGTGTCAGCAGCAGCAGCTCTGAGGTCCTTCGCTTTAATACTCAGGTATTAATAACTTCTATAATTTTTCTATGGTGAGACATTTTGGAAGACTCCTAAATATATTTTCTGAGTAAAAGCATTGTCTAGTGTCGTTAAGAGCACAACAGTCCATTAATATATGTTTCCCAAGCAGCATAATCCTGTTCACTCCGAGATCATCTTTGTACAAGTGCTTTATTTCATTTTATTTTTAATAAAAATGTGTGCAGCAGGATCAACATGTTATTTGTTTTTGATCATATTAATGTGAACAATTGCTAACTTTTTTATGATTAGATGTACAGCATGCATACAAGATATTTGAAGGCTCATGGCTTCATCACTGTCACTGGACTGAAGATTATTATGTTTACCTTCAACCAGGGACGAGTCTGTGGATGTGGAAGATTCCAGGTTCTGCTGGAGCTCCTCTGATTGGCCATGAGATCTCCAGGAGGAGGGGTCACTGTCTCCCTCTGGGCTCTCTGCAAGCCTGGACACCAAAATCACACAAATTTAATAAATAAAAAAAAAAAGAAAAGAAAAAAAGTGCTTATAAAAAATTTTTTTTTAATGACTGATAAAAAAATAAAAGCTATTTTCTAACCACTCTGGCACTAGAGGAACACTCCTGGATAGATTGCATGGCAGAGTTGCAGCGTCTCTTCTGTCTCGTGGAGTCACCACAGGGAGTGAGGATGACGTGGATATCTGAGATGTGATGCTATCACGCAATACAAAGTCTAGTGATAGATGAGAGGGGAAGAATAAAACATAACATGAAAAATCATTAGAAACACGCTACAATATTCCGTCGTCTCACTTCCACGTGTGTGCGCGGCAGCTGACTGACTCACTTTGAGGGAGTGTGGATGCTCTGGCCTTCATCATAGAAACTGTGTATTTGTCCTGCACTTTCTGTAGAGGAAAACAGACACAGTGACTCAAAAAGTGCACACAACACACACTCGGAGACCCCCTGCGATCATGACTAATAGGCAAATGTGTTACTATTTTGAGTTTAACCATTAAACCTGTCCTATTTGTAAGGTTTGGTTTTAGCTACATTATACACACACACTGTTAATGCTATGCCCCATCACTTATCAAAAACAGCAACATTTATTTTATCATTCCTATCATCATGGAGGGATCATGGACACACATACACACACACACACACACACACACACACACCTTGAGGCACTGTGCTGCAGAATCTTTACAACCTTTATGGACGCAAACAGCACAATCTAGGAAAACACAAATCACCACATGAAACACAAAAATGAATTTGTTCATATTATTCTATTTAATTGTACTGTGATGCAGTATGTGCTTAAGCATGCCAAGCCTGATGGTTTTAGCAAACAAACTAATAAAACATTAGCCTCGGTCCTTAATGAATATTATGAGTGGATATGTTTTAGTAAAGGACCTTTACTAAAACAAACTACCAAATTTAACTGCCAACATGGCTGACTGTTAAAATAAAACCGAAAAAAACAAAAAACAAAAAAACAAAAGTAGTAATCTCACTCACTGGTGCAGTGCAGAGTTTCCTTCCCAGTAACAGCTTTGTCACACACCTCACAAACCGAGGTCCCCAAAACAGGACCTGCTGAAAACTGGTGTCCGTTGCTCTGTTTGTCTTTTACTTCCTTCTCCTTGGCTTTTCCCTTTGAGAACCAAAAGAAAGTTATTACAGGATTAACAGCCCACACGGCCATGCTCATAACTGTCCACGCTTTCCATGTGTTGACTCTTTCTAGCTTATGGCTAGGAGATAGAAGCAGCTGTGTAATGGTCAGGGGAGCCTGGCTTCATAAAGTTAACCAGGACCAGGAGGGATTAATGATTAAAGTGAAAAGCTGGGACTTGGGACTAGGTGTTTGTTTTTGAGATGTCTGCTCGGCTTATATTCAGCTGTCACCTGTTCGGCTTCTCGAGGCACTGAACCTGTTTACTAAGCTTTAAGTAAGAGTGTGTACCTTCTTGCTGCGTGTGCTGTACATTCGGCTTTTAATGAAACTGAAGGTGCGGCTGACTTTGTATTTCTCAGGCTCAGTCTTGGAAGGAATAATGTATTTATCCCATCCCTCTTCTTCAATTCTAGGGGAGAAAAATACAGAAGGTTAAGCACGTAACTACAGTTCCAGGGCCGTGTGCTGGACCTCCAGGGTGGCTTCCTTCAGAACTAGTAGAGTATTCACATTTTCATTCCCTTGCAAAGCTTCAATAGGATATGATATGAATCACCTTGTGATCATCATCAGGTCTGTTATGGCAAAAGAGATCTATAAAATATGCTAAAGCTATACAGAGTGCTCTACATCACCACTTCAAAAATACCCATGAGTGACTCTGGTCTTAGCCCTTAGCACCGTCCAAGTGGCAGCCATAGCAATCAGTGGAAGTAAGGGTAGTATTTATCCTCATTAGCCCTGTTCTGGTGCTCTGCAAAGTACTCAAACAGCTGGTCAGTGATCCAGCAGCTGCACACATTCTCAATCGAAAAAGCAGACAGGTTGAATAATGCTGGATCAGGCAACACAGTGTTGACCAAAACAGCATGCAAAACATTTCTTAAAGGTGTGGAATAGTTCTTCCTCTCTCACCGCCATATCTATCCAGTGAAAGATGATAGCAGTTCATAAGAGTTGCTCCCAGATTATTGGGACAGAGCAATAATTTTGAGGTTTGTGTTTTGCCAAGTCTGATCAGCTCTTCTGTGTCCCAAACTGTTCTCCTGACACTCGAACCAGTGTGTTCAAACTAATGACGTCGTCACTGGCTAAATCCCACATGCAGGTTACGTGCAGACCCGAGTATGAGTTGCGTTCAGGTTCATGGGAATCGCGGCAAAGTTCCAGAGCAACCGAACTCCTCCAGGTAGTCTCGGGTTTAGTCTTTGCTCGTCCACATGACAGCTTTCACAATTTTCATGTGAACTGTGCTCTGTTTCAGACTACACTTCCAGTGTGAAAGTCTCCTCACTCTTCCGGTTCAAGAAGTCTGAACAGACAGGTCTTCCAGCTTACCTATTTCTTTCTAAAGAGCTGTGAAGATGTCTGCTGTTCACTGCACTAAGCACACATCAGAGTAAATACACAAGTTGCGAGCGTCACACATCTTTCGTTTTCAAAGATGCCCTGATTATGAAACAGTCTGGACACTGATCCCTGTCTGTCACCCAATTTCATGAGCACTGGGCAGAACAAACATCTTGCTATTCTGCCATATTATACGAGAGAGTAAAGTAACGTTAACAATAACAAGTTCTGATTTTCTAAAATTATGAAATAAGTTCAAATCAATCGGCAGCACAGACAAACAAAAGGGCACAGGTTTGTTCAAAATTTGCTCTAAGTCAATAATTAACTTGTTTGCTGTTGTAGAGAGGACATTATCAGCAGTTACATTATTTACTGTCCCCCAAATGAGGATGAGGTTCCCTTCTGAGCCTGCATCCTCTCAAGGTTTCTACCTCATATCATGTCAGAGAGTTTTTCCTTGCCACCGTCACCACAGGCTTGCTCATTAGGGATAAAATAGGAATAAAATAGTAACTTAACTTTAATCTTTATCATTTTCTTTCAATGTTTCTACACTGCTTTGAGACGATGTCCATTGTTAAAAGCGCTATACAAATAAACTAAATTGAATTAAATTGAAATTAAATAGTCATTGAATAATAATACATCAAGAATTAGCGTACTATCCCAGAGGATAAGCTTGATGTAGCACTTCCTCTTACAGGCTACTTGAACAGAGGGACTGTCACAAGGTGAAGAGTTTGCTCATGTTACTCAGCAAGGAAATGATTCATGAAGAAAACTCTACTAGGTCTAAAATATATACCGCCCTGGTGGTCTGGAATGAATAGAAGTAAAACTCCTATCTAGAGGAACTAGGAAGGGCTATACCGCCAAGCTGGATGCATTGGTTAGCAGGTTTACTGCTTTAACATGAAGAAACACAGTAACATTTCAGCGAACATTTTTATTTCAAGCGTCTTCTTTTTTTTGTCTTTTCAGCAAACATTATTATGCAAGACAATTCAGTTGGAATTCCTCAAAAACATTTAGTTTTAGTTTTCATCCATCATGAGGCAGTTAGTTGGCAGTGGATTTCGCCAAAGCATTACTTGCATCAGCCTACAGCAAATAAACTGGCGTGATGATCTATTTGTTTCAAATCTGAGGTACAAAGCTACCTCACTAAGCCAATATCCCACTCGGTTATAAATGCCACTTCCTTATTTGTTCAAAAAAAAAAAAAAAAAAAGAAAGAAACACGTTGTTGTGGTATAAAGAAAGCAGTTCCATTGAAAGTTGGCAATGCAAAGGGTTAGTCTGGTTCCAGTTACAGGACTCGGAGGAAGTCATGCATTCCTTTCCTTGTTATTAATTAAAAATTAGTCACCGTGCTCTCACTTTCAGGCAATCTAGTTTAGCAGTGGAAACATTCTCAGCATTCACTGCATTTTTATACATTCCTCTTGAAGAAATATTACTTTTAAGTAAGACAAGATCACTCGGAACAGAAATCTTGTGAGGTTAGTTGAACTGAACTGTCTGTATGTTCAAGACGGTCTAGCAGCAGGAGAGTTATGGCTCTAATATTTAGTCTCTTCTTTTTAATTGTGTGTTAGATGTGCCTCCATGCCAGCAGGTGCATACTGTGGATGAAAAATGAGATTCGGTTTCTCGTATCGAACAACTCTGAGGGTTAGAGGTGAAGGTCAGAGAGCTGAACAGGGCTGTGACGTACTCTTTGAGGAATTCGGAGAGCGTGAGGTGTTGGAGAGAATCAGTCAGCTCGACGCTGGACTCGTCATCGGCTGACTGAGTGCGTCTACGGAACCTTAACTCCCTATGGAGGTTTAAAATACAGGGCTGAGTGTGTATTAGATGTACACACAACAACACACACAGACACAGTCACAGTGTTTACACACAGACACATCAAACTCTCCACCAGATGGAGCAACTGTGCAGGGACAGAGAGAAAGAAATGAAAAATTAGTTAGAACAACACTTGCTCCAGTGCCTCTCTCTCCCTTTCTCCCACTCTCTCGCTCTCTCTCTCTCTCACACACACACTCACTTACTCTCACACATACTTACACATTCACACTTTCTTACACCTCACACTCACTCTCTCACACCTCACACACACACTCTCTTATTCTTTCTCTCACTCACTCTTACACACACACACACACACACGCACACGCACACGCACACGCACACGCACACGCACACGCACACTCACTATGTCTGTGCCATTTGAAAAAGTTCAGGGCTGTTTTCAAAGGGAAAAAAAATCCATGACCTTCAAAACTACAACAGGAAGCACTCTGTCTCCAGGCAACTCTGTCATCTCTGGGACATTTGAGAATCCTATAATCCCAGTCGATACCACAGAGTGAAAGAAAAGAGAAAAGAGAGAAACAGTGGATTGGCAGCTGGAGTATTACCTTTTTTCTTGTGTCTGCTCGGTTAAGCTCAGTGCACGCTGCTCTGTTGGGAAGAGTTCAGATAGAGAGAGAGAGAGAGAGAGAGAGAGAGAGAGAGAGAGAGAGAGAGAAAGAGAGAGAGAGAGAGAGAGAGAGAGAGAGAGAGAGAGAGAGAGAGAGAGACAGTAATTAGATGTTCATGGACATTAACAATTGTGCAGTTCTTAAATAACCTTAAAAGGTTTTGTCTAAAGATATTAAGCTACTAGCTTTCAGAGCAAAAAACAGAAGACAGCAATAAGCTTCATCAAGTGAAGGCATGTTTCCTTATGCACTTGAGGTCTAGCTGAAGCGCCCAAAACCGATTTTTACCCAATTTTCCGTAAGTAATATTTTAGGCCACAGTTTTGTTTTTGTTTTGTTTTTTTAAATATCACACAAAAAGGAAAAAGACTAGAAAGCAAGAAAAATGTACACAAAGCACAGGAGCACGAGGCACCATGGCACTGATACCATTAACCTGAGGAGAACCTTGAGGATAACCCTGACATCAGTGTCACAAACACTGCACATAGCATAGCATAGCCGTGAAGTGTCAGCATTCATTCAGCCACACCCACGTCTACAGTGACTAATCCCCGACTGGTGGTTTTCACACGCCTTGCCTTGGAAGAGTATTTTCTTTTTCATGGTGTGATGAACTGTGAGAAACGGGTGTACTTTGCTTTCGAATTGATGACGTCCAAGGAATAATAATCGATCTTGTAACAATCGATAGAGCACATGTAAGTGCAATACTTTAATGTCAGGACTGTGTAGTGACTCATATTAATGCAAATATATCAAGTTTACACTGCAAGTTATCTTAAACTGAGATAATTTAATAATAAACTGAGAGATATTTGATATTTGTTTAGATAGATAGATAGATAGATAGATAGATAGATAGATAGATAGATAGATAGATAGATAGATAGATAGATAGATAGACAGACAGATAAACAAAACAAACAAACAAAACAAACAAACAAATAAATAAACTCTTGAGAAGAGTTTGTCTTGAAACCTTAGCTATGTGTAATGGTTTGAAGTTGCAGCGTAATGAAAGGTGGAAGAAAAAAAAGAATCTCAAATATAATCACAGTTCTTAATTGTTTTTAAGAGCCACTGAAGACAAAGCTGTTGTCAGTGCAATAAAAAAAAAAAAAATTTAAATAATTTCTACTCCGTCCAGGGTGTATCCTGCCTTGATGCCCGATGACGCCTGAGATAAGTACAGGCTCCCCGTGACCTGAGAATAGATCGGAGAAGCGGTACACACAATGGGAAAAAAATAAATTCTAAAATGATTTTTTTTGCACAAAGAGCAGCTCCCCACAACCACATCTAACACACACAAACACACACAGACAGACAGAGACACTCAAAGCCCCAGCAGCAGCAACATGCGCATTGTTTTGCTGTACGGATTCAGGGGGCAGACGGATGCGGAGCGGTGGGTTGACAGTACTTACTAACAGGATTGAGAAGAGACAGAGATTTAGACAGAGACAGAGCCTGAAGGAGAGATCTGCTGCCACTGCTGTTGCTGGTGAGGACGCCATCTACAGAACACAGCGGACATTACACTCACCTACAACCCTGCACTGCTCTAGACACACACACACACACACACACTCCCTGATACACTACCCATGCTAATTTGTGTCTGCAAGGGAAGAAATTGTGTGCAAAGGCTATCTGTGAAAGAAGAACAAAATGCAAATGACTTTTGTTTGAGTGGCATTTGTTGTTTTTTTTTTGATTTCGGGACCTCTGAGAGAGTGCCGGAAGAGTCGAACAAAAAGCAACAGCAAGGTGCATCAAGTAAAATGTCTCTTAAAGACCGAAGAGATGAACCTTCGCCCTGTCTCAGCTTAAAGGCAGCTGGATTAAGAGGAATGCACGTGCTCTGAATGTCTAATATGAAAGCAACTCTTGCACAGGAAGATTTCAGAAAAGTTTCATTCTGAGCACAAGAGAAAGACATAATCTTAATAAACCTTCTTTTTATTGAAACTCAAGGAACGGTCTAATTGTCCTCAACTGACAGGAACGGATTTCCTGCAAACATAATACCTGTTTACTCGCCTGCTCTACTGGCACATGCAGCATGTTTTGCATAGATGTTAAATACCTGAGTAAATAAGGCCTATTGTCAAGAACACATGCACACACACACCCAATCACACACACACACATTGTGTGTTTTACTCATGGAGTAAAGGCCTTACTCAGGCCTTACTCATGGATATAAATGGACCAAAATCCCGATCTGGATCATCCGTCTCATCGTTATGGTGTCCTAAATGGACTAACCAGAATAGATACCGAATAATTACTAGAAGACGTCTCTCCAGAAAGCAGCGCCTTTGTGTCTTCATTACTGTAATGACGTGTTTTGTTTTTTAGCATAGCTCTGCATTTTTCCTACACGCTACTAGCATGGGGAGATGCAATCATGCAAGAGCTACGTATGTTTTCTGTAACATGCATGACAGCTACAGTAACAATATTGTGACTGACGGAAATCTCCCCTGACTTTTTAATCCTTCTATAACTGATGTTATCTCTGTTTTCTGTTTTATGATACTGTATGAACTATAGCAAACTTGCACTGATTTCCAGAAGCTTCTATTGAGAGGAAGTGTCTATATGTATTTGGTGTACATTGATGCATCAGATTATATATGAATTGGATTATTAGTAATGATTGTTAAAAACTGGGAATAGGCAGTGATCTGTTGGAAAAAGAAAGAGTGAATGATTTAAGGTGAAGTGGTAGATATTCAAACCGTGGCTGAGGTCAGCAGGAGGACGCGGGGGGTCTCGGCTGGAGCGGGGAGACAGCAGGCTGATTTTGGGTGATGAATAAGAATAAGAACGGAGACGCACTCCCTGATCTGCAGATTCCTGAAAACAGATAAAACTGCGATTACAAAAAGAAGACTTCTAAATGCAGAAAAGTTTATCTAGTTTTCTTAGTACAGACCAAAAAAAAAAAACGCAAACCACTGAACACTGAAAAACTAAAAATCAACATTCCATAAATATCTCCTCTTTATATTTAGTACTTGGATGTACCACCATGTGCAGCAGGTTTCTGAGGTCTTGCCACAGATTTCTGATAAGGTAAAACTCTAGACAGGGCCACTCAAGGACATCCTTTCTTTCTTTTTTCCCCCTGGGTTTAGCCACTCTGCTCTGCTCTGCTCTGCTCTGGCAGTGAGCTTTGGATCAGCGTCCTGCTGAAAGACAAACTTCCTCCTCAGCTCAATCTTTCTGGCACAATGGTGCAGGTTGAGCCTGACCAGACCATCAGTCCTTGTTCTAACAAAAGATCTCTGTTACACGATGTTACCCACCAACAGAACATACACTATAGTGCGCCTGAGTAGCTCCAGAATTATTGGCACCCTTGGTAAAGATGGAGAAAATGTTTGTGGAGGAAGATCTGTGGAAAATTTGCATAATCGTACACTGAAAACAGGAGCGCAAGCTAACCTTTAACTGACTTAGTTTGCTAGACACTTTAACTGGATCTATGTTCTATGGTCAGTTACGAGCAAAAAACGTTGCTTGTTTTTTTTTGTTTTGTTTTTTTTTTAAAGGAAGGCTACCTTGTTAGGATGCATGGCACCACAGAATCCATAAAGTACCAGGATGCCTTAAGCCAGAAAGCTACAACTTGGTTATAAATGAATCTTTCAGCAGGATAATGATCCACAATTCAATACCAAGCAGGTTTTAATGAAAAATCAAACTTGGACTGGAAAGAGTTTCTTAAGAAGGGACTTGAATCTGGAGAAATGCCCTACTGAGGGGATTATTGTGGCATATTCTCCATCCTTATTGACCTTTATAGAAGACTCCATGCTGTCAGGGTGCCAATAATTGATTTTGTTAAAAAGAATTTCTCTGAAATTATCTCAAGGTTAATTAATGTTTTCATCATGCATCTTTAGTGAGGGTGCCAATAATTATGGAGCTGACTGTATACCAGTTAGTATTCAAGTGAAAAGGTTCCAGTTTTTTTTAAGGCTTTCTGTCGAATGAAATAAAAACATTATATTGACATGAAAGTTTAACAGCACAAGCTTCTTCCCTGAAGTCTCTTCCCTGTGGAACCTGCTGGAGTCACAGTGAGTGGAACAGTCTAAGAGTCGAACATCACAGGAACCGCTCTAAAACCTACACAACTCGCTGATTTGGCTAAGCCTGACCTTTCCTGAACATTCTTTCCACGTCTTCAGCACTCAGATGCACCGCCACTTGCAGCTGGAGATTTGTGAAAATATTTTGGAGATTTTTTTTATTCTTTTGAAAAGAACCATAATTCACTACAAAGTTTCTTGAATCGTTTATGGCAAAACACGGCAGAACATTTTGTTGCGCTATATTTCAACCGGATCACACTTTTCTCTATTAGAAGTCGTAAGAAACCGCTGTGGTATTAATGCATTAAACGTAGAAAGCTATAGCTATCACTATAAATAAAACGTTTTCAGTGAATCTGCATTTACTTTGGCAATGAAGGATTTTTACGCAAATGGTGTTGACAGAATCTTTGAATCAATTTTCATTTCAATATAATTAAAAATTAATTCATTAATCTTACACATTTGTTGGCAGAAGGACAGAGAGAGAACGAGAGAGAGAGAGAGAGAGAGAACGAGAGAGAGAGAGAGAGAGAGAGAGAGAGAGAGAGAGAGAGAGAGAAAGATGTGCAGGCCACCAAGCAGCTGAATTCATTTTAAATAATGTATTCTCAAATCATCTATCAAATAAAATGTTGGATAAATAATTGACTGAAAACAGATTTTGGTTGTAGGCTTAATCGTTCCTACTCAGTATGATCCGTTATCCTACACTGGCTCAAGAAGCCAGTCAAGCCAAGCCAAGACACCCTGGACAGGGTGCGAACCAATCACAGGGCTCACTCACACAGACAAATGGAGAATTTAGAGATGCTAATTAGCCTACAGCTCATGTCTCTGGATTTGCAGGAGGAAACCAGAGAACACAGAGGAAACCCCAAAGCAAAGTTAGTGTGCACATGGTGTGTTACACCCCCAACCCTGGAGGTGTGAAGCAAACACACTAACCATGCTAAACTCCACAACACACACACAATATGATTTTAATATAATTAATGTATAAAATACTAGTGCTAGAAGCACTGTGGTAGATCAGGCAATTGTGGATCTGTACCTTCTGGGAGGCATGGTTACAGTCAGAGAAGGAGGCGTGAGAGCGAGTGCAGCTGAGGTCAGAGGATGGATTAAAGCTGTCCTGTTCGTCTCCGTTGTCTTTGTTTTCAGTTGATATTTGAGGGAGGGGCTTCTTCATGAGCAAGTCATCATCTTCCTCTTCACTGTCCATTTCCAAGGCCACCAGGTTCGGGCTTTAAGAGAGCGGGGAGAGTTTCATTCTTAAAGGCTCATTTGTTAAAGACAAAATCATAAATGAGGTCAGGAGATGGTCAATGCCGGTGAATACTCAGTGACAGTGAAAGACCCTTGACTCTGATATAGACGACTTATATAGTCCATGCACAGCTAAAAGTCATGTTTTATTTCTGCTAGCTTACACTCTTATATACTATAAATGATACAGTGCTCTTCTTCCAAGTGTGTGTCTGCTTGTACTGAGTATCTAGGTGTCTACTGCTGCTTGTTAAGGTGAATAAGGAACAATCAAAACCCTGGAATGAAAGCTGGAAATCACAATTTTTCTTTTCTTCAGTGATTACTAGCACAGGGATCTGTATGGCAGATGCTCCAGTTAAACGCATTAAAAATGTGTGTAATCATTGCTATGATTTTCTCTGAGCCTTTTTTCGGAAGGAGTCTCAATGTTTACCAGCCTAGGGCAAAGCTGGAACTTTAACTTTTGCCACATAGTTGTATTTTTTTTGTTAGTTTTAAATATTAACTTCAGGAGAGAAATAAATGAGGGACACTAGATAACACTTAGTGTAACAATTCTGGATATAAACTAGTGTAAAGTGTGCTTACTGATCCTCTTTTCTAGTAGGTGAGTCATGGCTGCGTTGTGCGACTCCTGAAGCATTCTCAGGTTAAGTTTGGGAGATAAGTTGATTAGAATTGGTCAATTAGTGACCTGTCATTTTTCAAATTAAGAAAACATGCATTGTATTTTAATTTTTTATTTATTTTTTATTTAATTTATCAATTCCAGTGGACACAGGGCGTGAAGGAGTTAACAGCTTGATGCTCGGACCGTCTTCTGCCTCACTGCTGCAACTGTACATCATGTCTGATCAGGAGAATGATTCGCAGCAGGTGATTATGATTGTTTTATAAATTATAAGATGCGTACACTCACCTGATTTCATAGGATTCCGGAGGTGAACCTGCGTTTCGAATGTCGTGATCGTTGTGGCAGCTGCTGCGAAGAAACCGATCCAACACCAGTCCTGCTGAAGAAGTGGGGGAGAAAGGAGAGAGAGACGGAGAGAAAGCACGAGAGAACGGCCGCTGCTCTTTCGTCCAGTCGACTTTGATGGCGTGTGGTGCATCTGTGCTGGAGCTGTCGCTCGTCACTTCGGAAATGTTGTACTTCCTGTGCTGCTCATCATTCTGCACAAAAAAACCAACAACAAAAAAGGCTCATAGACACACAAATGCTAACATGCTGTTGTTTACATGATATTTCTCAAGATCCAGAAAACCTACAGATTTTTTACTCCTTGGCCAAGTCTCTAAACTGAAGACATTTAGTGGAAAAAATGAGATCACAAGGTAAACCTGTGTGATGTTCATTCCATGATATTCAGCAGATCTAGTTTTATTTATTAACATTCAAACACACACTCCCTCTCTAAAACACACACACACACACACACACACACACACACACACACCGCACCTTTCCTGTGCGGTTGAGCATGGCTGTGATTCTGGCAGCAGTGATGTCTGTAGACTGAAGCTGGAATAGAGAGCTGGAGCCTGGAGGAGAGCTCGACTTTTCTGTGAAAGCAAAAAGGAGAGAGAGAGAGAGAGAGAGAGAGAGAGAGAGAGAGAGAGAGAGAGAGAGAGAGAGAGAGAGAGAGAGAAAAGACATTTAAAACCACTCTGTATCGAGTACAGTGATATAATGGAAGGGACAGAGCTTTTAGGAATGAGAGCTCCATGGTGATGTGGGTGCATGCCATTCGCTCAGAAATCATATTGAAACAAAAAGATGAAAAATTATTAGAAAAAAAAACAACCCTGCTATTCTTTTTTTTTTTTTTTTTTTTTTTTTTTTAAAAGGTGAGATCCAACACATACAGAAGATTATGGAGCGATGTTAGCTCTCTTTTACTTACTTTTCTAAGCGATGCCAAGGCACACTGAGGCCCATCCTTAATAAAAACACTTTATGCTAGTTTTCCTTTAATTTGTCATCCGTCTGTATGGCGGCATAATTTTTTAAAAAGCAGTTAGTAATACCACATTAGTCTCATTTATTTGGATGGTATATTTACATAGAAAACTGTTTGTTTCCAGGAAATGTTTTTTTTTTTTCTTTTCAGAAATTTATTACATCAAATTCTTGGTGCTGTTGGTTAACGCTAACGACGTAGCACTCGTGTAAAATAATAAAATAGCAATAAAGTGCCGGAGCAGATGTGCTGAGAAGTGTTGAGAAACGAGCATAAATTACAGAAACCAACAACGAAGGAATGGATTTAGATGAACAAATTATTACAGGAAAGGAAAGTAAACACTGAAGAGGTATGCTGGAGTCTGAAGACTGGATCAACAGTAAACATGTGGATCTTGATCTCAAACAGCCAAGTAAAACAAGTCTCTCTCAGTCTCCTTGCATCACATACACACACACGCATAGAAGCACACACACACACACACTCTCTCTCTCTCTCTCACACACACACACACAGACATAAAGAGAGGGAAAGAGAGGAGTGAGAAACAAAGAGAGAGAGAGTGTGTATGTGAGTGAGCGAAAGAGAGTAAAAGAGTGTGCGAGTGACAAACAGAGACAGAGAATGAATGAGAGTGTGAGTAAGTGAGACATAGGAGGGGCAGAGAGAGAGAGAGAGAGAGAGAGAGAGAGAGAGAGAGAGAGAATTAGTGAGAGAGAGAGAGAGAGAGAGAGAGACAGACAGAGAGACAGAGAGAGTGAATTAGTGAGAGAGAGAGAGAGAGAGAGAGAGAGAGAGAGAGAGAGAGAGAGAGAGAGAGAGAGAGAGTGAGTGAGTATGTGTTTGATGTCTGGTCTGTTGTCTGGCTGGCTAATGTAAAGGAAATCCTGTTCATCCGAGGGGAATTTCCTTAATCATGCCATCCAGACTCTGCCACATGAACACAATGCATTTCTATAAAAGTTGTACAAAGTGGTGTGTATGTGTGTAGGTCCAGACAAACAGATCGCATCCTGCAGAGGACACATGCACGCACGCACACACACACACACACACACACACACACACACACACACACTCTCTCTCTCACTAGGCCACTAAAACACTTGCTCACAACAGCATGGCACCTGGAGAAATGAATGACAAGATTTATTGGCTCTGCTCTGAAAAAGGTATGTGTTCGTTCCAAGGCTTCCAACAACAACGGAGCGGCCTGATCTTGACGTCAGTGAAATAGATCCTGCTTTTCACAAACACTCTCAAAAACAACCACCTCATACTGAGCTTTCAGGCCAACTGGGCATGTGTCAATAAATCAAAAACGGGTCAAGGTGTACTGAACTCTTCTCATCAGAGACAACATGTACGTATTAGCCACGCTAAGACCAACACATCGTTCAAAACGAACATGTTCTAGACAAATATGGAAACGACTGGGACGTGGGGCGTGATTGTTATTTATTTAGAAACGTTTTCCCAGGAAGGCTTGCGGGGCTGTGCATCAGGACTGCGAATTAATATGTTCACACAAGCTGGAGGTTTTTACTTGCATGCGGCTGCAAGAGAGTGCTCAGACATGAAGACTGCGTTGATTAACATGAAAGTCCAGCTTTCATTCATCCTCAGTGACGGAGGGATTTTGTTATTAATGAAGTAATAACAAAATCAATAAAGTACTTCTCACGCTGCGCTGAACTCCGGCACCCTGTTTAAAAGCCTGGGTAGAGGAATGCTTCAAACTTGTAACGTAGATACACGGGTTAGCATGTTTTTTTTACCCGAGAAATGATACGGTGTTACAGCAGGGTTTTTTTTTTTTTTAGAGTGAAATGACACGGTGTTACAGCGTTACGACTGGTTGCTAAGCAACAAACCTGATTATACGCAATTCTTAAAGATCGGCCGAATGTCGAGCCAATTTTTCTCACTGACGTATAAGCGTGGGACAAGCCGTTATTTAAAGCAGTCACACTGTATTTATCCACTTATGTTTGTTCATACACAAATATGCAAATAAGAGAAAGGTTAAGCCAGAGTTTAAAAGCCTACAGTGTGAAATGTCAGCTTATGAAGAGCCAGGATTAATTGTTAACCCTGAGTAAAGTATGAACAGCAGTGTGAAATGTTATACACGAAAACCCAAGATTCCCTCACCCCAGGGTTTACAATGCCCCGGATTAAAATATTTCAAGTGTTAAACTATTTCAAGCTCCTTTGTTTACTTTTTTCAGGAAATAGAACCAGCTAAATTTGTCAGAACATATCACAGATGTAGGTGAGGATGAGGAAAAGTCAGAAAATGAATCTAGACAGTGCTGACAATGCTGACATTTCCTGGGGTGTAGTTCACTAGAAGAAGAGGAGAAAGAAGAAAAGGAAGAAGAAGAAGAAGGAGGAGGAGGAGGAGGAGGAGGAGGAGGAGGAGGAGGAGGAAGAAGAGCAACAAGAAAAGAAAGAAAAAGAAAGGAGGAGGAGGAGGAGAGGAATAAAAGGAAGAAGAGGAAGAAGAAGGCGAAGAAGACGAAGACCTCTTTTACATTTAGGCCACGCCCACTTTAGGACTAAATCCTAATACTAATCGAGATATTTGAATATATGAAGCACTATTCAGACCCTGCATCATTCTCCTGTGTAAAATAACTGTAACAGACTGCATGAGGCAGTAAAACTCAGCAAACTGACTGGCATATTTATCGTCATTTCTTGCCTGATGCTTAGATACACGCTACAAAAACCCTCCTGGAAAGTGGGAGTGTCAGTGTTGTGCTTTAACTGGAGAGAAAAACAAAACAAAGCCACCTGAGAACCTGATGACCTGGTTTATGCTAATTACACTGGTTCAGGTGAGAGATTAATATTTCACCGTTGGAAAGTTTGCACACACTTACGCTCCACCAGCATTAATCAACCGCCACCCCCCACCCCCACTCCCCGGTACCTGGTTTCGTCCTCTGTTTCAGAAGCCTCATTTTAGGAAAGGAAGGCCAGGAGTAGTTGAAAGGAGAATCTGAATCCGAGTCCATCCTGCTTTTCTTTTTCGCTCAAATTTTGTCCGTTCAGGAGAAAAAAAAATATATAGGATCCTCTCCAAAAATTCTCACAGCACTGAGGAACAAAGCTCTTCACACACAAATCTGTAGACTGGAGGTGAAAGCCGGTGAAAGCACTGATGACTAAATGTCAATGTGTGTAAGAAGGTGGACTCTTTCGACACCCTGCACTCCCACAGTTTTGGTGCAGGGGAAAGTCAGACTTCCAATCCCCTTAGCCTGGTAGAGTGGAGCAAAAGATTTTTTTTTTTTTTAAGGTAAGATGTCTTGAAGAATCCACAAGGTCAGCCAAGGTTTAGAAATCATTAACCGACCATGCTAATGAAGCCCCAGGAGGGTCTGTGGACATGCAGGGGGGCAAGAAGACTCAAATTCCAGCACACACCATACACACAATCCAGTACAAAACTTCACTACACTGTCCTGTTAAATTTATACTCAAAACTCCATGCAAATGGTTTGTGGAGTCTTTAAAAGTCTCTGTGAATTACAGATGAACACATTTTACAATAAATCACACAGCAATCAGATGCAGACTGATAAACGTCAGCAGTCTGCGATTACGCAGCGAATAAAACTCTGTGATAAAACTCTGTGAAAAATCTGTGATGCCGTGAACCCGGCCCTCGGCCTCCTGATGGTCCAAAATCAACACACTGATAGCTCAGGCAGACCCAGAGTCCAACATGCTGAAAGTAGATTACAGCCGGGTGTGTGTGTGTGTATGAGTCTGGATAGTCTACTCTGCATGTGGCGAACTTCCTGTCTCTTGCTGAAAAGCCACACACTCTGCCATGCATATGCATGAGAGTTCTGTATCAGTAAACCTGTAAGAGTGTGTGTGTGTGTGTATGTGTGTGTGTGTGTGTACTGCATGCACGCGAATCCCCAGTGGTTAAAGGTCTTTATGTGTCTTGATCACAATCCAGATCAACAGATGAGATCAGTGTCTGAAAATGAGCAAAAAAATGTCCCCTGAGGAAAAGCAGAGCTCCATGATAGGAAGCGAGACACGTGTACAGTGGCTGGAAGTGTGTGTGTGTGTGTGTGTGTGTGTGTGTGTGTGTGTGTGTGTGTGTGTGTGTGTGTGTGTGTGTGTGTTGAAGTCCCGTGCAAAAATTCTCCTGCTAAACTTTCTCCAGACATCCGACTCGGGCTCACGTTGACACCTTTGCCTTTTCAGCTCCTGTTTGTCCTCTTCAGGTGGCTAGCGTTTTTATCCTCGCTCTCTTTCACTCTGCTGAGAGATGTGTACGGTGCGAGTGGCTGGATGTTTGCGTGGCTGGATGTTTGCGTGGCTGGATGTTTGCGTGGCTGGATGTTTGGTCTGCAACTCCTGCACAAATGTTCTTCAGTCTCCTGCCCCAGGTTTTAATCCTCACTTTCTTTTAAGATGTCTTCGTGGCGCAAGTTGTGCTGAGCAAAGCAGGGACTCCAGTGAAGTTTTGGCTGAGCACTGAAGTCATGACCACTTTATTCTCTCTCCTCCCTTAGCCTCTCTCTCTCTCTCTGACTCCCCCTCTTTCCGTGTTCTTGGATTACCTTTTTATGTGGGACCAAATGCTGCCTTAACAACAAAACATTAAGAGATACAGGAGACTGCTACCTCTTACAGAAACAAGGACAGCAACAGCATAGTTGTGTGTGTGTGTGTGTGTGTGTGTGTGAGTATGTGTGTGTGTAAATTTACAACCTCATCTCTCAGAAAGTAAGATGCCCCCCCTTCATTTTTACAGACGTGACCCTGACAACTTATAGGAAGTATTTTACATTGCCACAGTGACAAACTCCTCCCACTCAGCATCCTCCTCCTACTCTGTCCTGTTCCTGGTATGTGTAAGTGTGTGTGTGTGTGTGTGTGTGTGTGTGTGTGTGTGTCTAAGAGGCAGGGACAAATTAATTTTACCACAGAAACCCTAGAATATGCCAATGGGTGAGACAGCTATTTTTTTTCCAGATGTGCAAATAGTTAGAAAACAGAGAGGCAAAATATAATAATAATAATAATAATAATAATAATAATAATAATAATAATAATAATAATAATAATATACAATCAAAGAGACAACAGTGAAGAGGAAGGAATAGATCATCTTAAATATCGGATATGCAAATCCAACCATCTGAACTTATTAACATTCCTGTGTCTTGTGCAATTAGAGTCAGTGCCATGCTTGCAAGTGTGTGTGTGTGTTTTAAGAGAGATATGCCATATGACACATTCTCATAGCTCTTAATCCACTCTTAATGTTGTTTCAAAACTGTGTCATTAACAGATCTAACCAATTAAGCCAATAGACAAAAAATGGAGCTCAGTGGTGATCAGTGAACCAGTCAGTGACTAGATCATTCATTTATTGTCTACCGCTTATCCAATCTATACTTGGGTCACGGGGAGCCTGTGCCTATCTCAGGCGTCATCGGGCATCAAGGCAGGATACACCCTGGACGGGGTGCCAACCCATTGCAGGGCACACACACACACACACACACACACTCATTCACACACTATGGACAATTTAGAGATGCCAATCAACCTACAATGCATGTCTTTGGACTGGGGGAGGAAACCGGAGTACCCGGAGGAAACCCCCAAGGCACGGGGAGAACATGCAAACTCCACACACACATGGCAGAGGCGGGAATCGAACCCCCAACCCTGGAGGTGTGAGGCAAACATGCTAACCACAAAGCCACCGTGCCCACCATTAGATTATTCACTGTTATATTCCCTATAATACACAACTGCAGGATATGAAAGGTTTGTTTCTAGGTCACATTTAGTTCAGCCTTATACAATGCTACAGTGCACAGGATCCCAACCCTGGTGTGTTCTCCAGGAGCAGGATTAGGAACCTTTAGTAGAGCGGAACACAGAAGAAGAGATCATTAGATACCTGAATTATACATGGTGGGATTTTCTTCGTCTTCATCCAGAGACAGAACAAGCTGTTCTTCAAAAACCTGGAGATGATGTAAAACGACAATTAATAAATACACACACAGTTGTAAGAGAACAGACTATAAATATATCTATATATTTATATATATGAATGCCCACACACATATACATACATATATACACATACATATATATACACACTGATCAGGCATAACATTATGAGGCCTGCCTAATATTGTGTTGGTCCCCCTTTTTTTGCCAAAACTGCTCTGACCCCATCACTGTGTATTCCGACACCTTTCTATCAGAACCAGCATTAACTTCTTCAGCAATTTGAGCAACAGTAGCTCGTCTGTTGGATCAGATCATACAGGCCAGCCTTCACTCCCCACATGCATCAATGTGCCTTAGCCGCCCATGACCCTGTCACCGGTTCACCACTGTTCCTTCCTTGGACCACTTTTCATAGATACTGACCACTGCAGACCGGGAACACCCCACAAGAGCTGCAGTGTTGGAGATGCTCTGATCCAGTCTTCTAGCCATCACAATTTGGCCCTTGTCAAACTCACTCAAATCCTTACACACTTACACAATCCTGCTTCTAACACATCAACTTTGAGGACAAAATGTTCACTTGCTGCCTAATATATCCCACCCACTAACAGGTGCCATGATGAGGAGATAGTCAGTGTTATTCACTTCACCTGTCACTGCTCACAATGTTATGCCTGATTGGTGTGTGTGTATATTATATATATATATGCATTAGTAAATCTGTGTATCTTCATCTCAACACATCAGATTCACCATGTATGCTATTTTTCACACACGGTATATTCAGAAACGTGATCATTCAGAAGACAAAAAACGTTTGCTAAAGCAGACCAAGTCCCACCAATTTAACACAAAATCGCATGCACACAAGCACCCAGAACCATAAGGCACTTACACTGTCCAGCAGAACACAATCCTCTACGTTTGTCCGGCTGATGTGACCTGCAGGTGAGACATCCATTAAAAAAAAAAAACATCCAACATCCAAAAAAAATCCATTACAACGTCAAAAAAATCGAATGCAAATACAGATGCATCATCATGTTATGCATCTCTAGACAAATACAGAAACGAATCTTAATTATACCCTGTAGATGCTGATCAAACTGAGCAAGTGCAGAGCATTCGGGTTAGAGAGGATACTGATCCGCAGGCACTGAAGTCACACAAACAGCTCGTGGATCGAAGCCAGAGCAGTAATGCAGCAATCACTATGGTTACCAATGACAGGAAGCTTGTGTGTGTTAAGTGCGTCAGGTACCGGACCTTAAATCTGTTTAAAGCTTTCAACAGCTGCCTTTCAGAGGCTCCTTCTCCCCTTTCTGCTGCCATGTAAATAAATTTCTCTCACCTACACATCAGTCACTGCAGTCACCGTCTACTGCAACATTCTTCTTACTCAATAAACAGACTGTACATTTCCTACATCCTGCCTGATGATTATGAATGACGAATCAAAGCAATAAACCCAAAACAAAAATATTAACATATAGTGTGAGTAGGAGGTTATGTTTACTTTTTTTTTTTCTCAAAAAAAGCTTGCTTCACAGTGCATGTGGCTGAGACTAAGGTTTTGCATCAGGACTGGGATTCTGCAGAACGCAACCAGAACTTTTACAAGGATGATTATTTCTTTCATGACGATGCATTTGTAGCGTCCTCATGAGATCAGGGGGGTTCAATTAGGTTGTTAGTTCATAGTTCATAACTACACAAGTGGAACTAAGAGCAAAAACAGACCCATCTCGAGTTGAGGCTCAGACAGTTTTCATCCTTGCCTGTAGCCTCATTGTGACCGGGCAGTTACTAAGGATGCTGTGAATGAATCATGCAGCAGTGTATGTGGTCTTTATTTGTTCACTAAGCTTCAGGTATGACTGCTCACTCATACCCAATGAAAAAAAATGTAAAAAATAAAATCCTGCTCACAGAAAATTTGTGTGTGTCCTGCTGGATTCCAGTCCTGATGCAAAACACAAGTCTCGGCTAGATGCCCTGTGAACCTTTTTGGCAAGCTGTTAAATTTTCTATTTGTAGAACAAACTATCAAGTTGCTTCAATTGGAAGAATGAACCAAAATCTGATTATTTATTATTAGATTTTAACTTGCATCATTCACACCAGCATATCAGCATAATTCCATATTCACTGATTCCTTCTGAGACAGAAACATTTAAAGCACACAGGGAAAAAATTCTGCCCTCATATACCAAACATGTTTGGAAAACCCAGCAAGAGCAGTCTCACAAAGACTTCTGTGTGTGTGTGTGTGTGTGTGTGTGTGTGTGTAATAATCATCATCCCACATACTACCACAATGTCCTCTTGACTGAGCCAAATTCACCCAATGTACCCTAACAACCCTGCTTGAGCTAACTCGCAGTGACAAAAAAGGGGGAGGAGTGGAAGCGGAGAGTACGAGAGCACGAGAAAGAGGTCAATACGCGAGCAGTGAGAAAACGGCAAGCAAGAACAGTAAAGCGCAAGAAAGGAAGCAAGGAAAGTAAAACAGGGACGTGAAGCAAGAGCTGAAAGATGAGATGAGACAGAATAACAAACAACAAAAGCAAGCAAAAGAGAGTGAGCGGATAAGTAAAAATGATTAAACACCACTAAGCTTTCCATGTTTGCAGTGTGTGCTGCCAAGTCTTTCTTGCTATGGGACTTTCAGTGCCATATCCAGCTCCATTTCTGCACCCAAGTTTATTATTTTTCATTTGGTCTTTCCAGCCTTGTTCATGTCCGTTTTCACGGTCACTTTTCTTGCTCGTTCTGCGTATCAACATCATAAGTTTACATTCTGCTGCGACATTATATCTGCTGAGCGACTTTCACACAGAACTGAAAAACTTTACTGAATCCCACAAACAGCTCTTCAGTTACAAAGAGCCACAAAGTGGCTCCAGTTCCACTGCATCAACCTTCAAACCATCAATCAGCATCAGTCGGTATGGCAGCCGGAAAAAGAGGCTATGAATGGATCTTCTAGACCTCAGTAGCTCAAAAAAGATAATTTCCCAAATGTCCAAGCAAATCAATACTGAGAAAAAATAAAAAATAAACAAAAAAACACAACATAACTTTTTTAATTATGTTGAACTAAAACTACACCGTGTCTGTCTCCATACATATACACAAGCTCAGTATATGTGAGATTTATAAATATTAATCTCCTTGAAGGGCGCCAATAAATCTGGAGGAGGAACACCACCTTTAAGTTCCGTATTGATTACTGAAGAAATTTAACTAGCTTCGGTTGATAAACCTTATGTACTGGAGTTCAGGGATTTATGGATTTTGGCTCAGTGACTCACCTCCAACAGCTCCATCAGCTCCATCAGCTCCATCAGCTCCATCAACTCCATCAACTCCATCAACTCCATCAACTCCATCCTCTTCCACCGCAGTGAGAACAGCTTTCTACAACACAACATGAACACATCTGAATCAGATTTTATTTATTTTATTACAGTAGACAGTGCAGTCCCTCCAGGAGTTTTTTTTGTGATTGTTGTGGCCAAAAAATGCTTGATTTTGCCGTAACGTTTTGCAAAAAACTTTACACTACCACACACGCTAACGGACAGACAATATACCCTTGTGCCCTCAGGCTTAAAAAGAAAGGACATGCCATTTACACAATTCTTTATACAAATAACAAAATATAGATGTATGAGATGTAACAATAACAAAAGTTGACTTTTTTTTGGAACTATAAATACATATAGTTCTATAAAATATATAAAATATATATTTTTTTAGATTTTACACAGATCAGGCATAATATTATGACCACTGACAGATGACGTGAATAAGACTGATTATCTCCTCATCATGGCACCTGTTAGTGGGTGGGATATATTAGGCAGCAAGTGAACATTTTGTCCTCAAAGTTGATGTGTTAGAAGCAGGAAAAATTGGCGAGTGTAAGGATTTGAGCGAGGTTTGACAAGGGCCAAATTGTGATGGCTAGACGACTGGATTAGAGCATCTCCAAAACTGAAGCTCTTGTGGGGTGTTCCCGGTCTGCAGTGGTCAGTATCTATCAAAAGTATCCTTTAAGTCCTTCAAGTATCCTTTAAGTTCTGTAACTTACAGGATCTGGTGCTAACATCTTGGTGCCAGATACCACAACACACTTTCAGGGATCTAGTGGAGTCCATGCCTTGATGGGTCAGGGCTGTTTTGGCAGCAAAAGGGGGACCAACACAATATTAGGCAGGTGGTCATTAATAATGCTATGCCTGACCGGTTTATACTTTGTGTGTGTGCACATGTTATATCTGGTTATTGACAAAGCTGCTGTAACACAGGAATATCCATCCATCCATCCATCCATCTAGACCTGTTAATTAACCAGAACAGCTTGTGAATCTGTACATGCAGTAGATATATTTATGATTGAAACTGGTCACATTCTCAGAACAAACAAGGCCTAGGTATAAAACCAGACCAAATGTATAAAAGCAGAGTAATATCTCTTGTAGCTCCTTGTGTGTTTCACTAGTCACAAATTTGTGATCGTTGGTAACAAACAAATTGAATAAACTGCTAATTGTTCCAAAGCAGACATCCTTGTGTGTGTAAATCATCAGCACGCTGCAGGGCTCACTCACCTGCACATGGTTTTCTACATATTCACGTTTTTCCTTATAGAGCTGGATGCTCCTCTGGGGATCAAAATAAACTGTGTGCTTGACCGTCAGGACGAAGGAACTGGTTAGTGGGCACGATCTGAGGAGGTGTGATTCATCAGCCCAGATTTGGGACATCCACACTGGTGTGTCCTCTCTACAAGCTGAAAGGCTGAACAAAGCAATCAGATAATCCATTAGATAAAATAAACGTTATACACATGGCCAGGAAGCAGAGGTATTGTGATAAGCTTCTCAAGTATATATATATATATATATATATATATATATGTATATATATGTATATATATATATATATATATATATATATATATATATATATATATATATATATATATGTATATATATATATATATATATATATGTATATATATATATGTATATATATATATATATTTTTTTTTTTTTGATATAATTGTTCCAAAGCAGACATCCTTGTGTGTGTAAATCATCTATATATATATATATATATATATATATATATATATATATATATATATATATATATATATATATATATATATATATATATATATATATATTTATTTATTTTTTATGATTGGGTTGATACTTGTTTCATGACGTCAACGTGGGTCAGGGGTGAGAGAGCAAAATACACTATAGAGAGCCCAAGCCAACAGACAATTCTTATTTCTTATTTATGATTAAACATTATCTGCATGTGCAACTTCATGTATCTAAGTTGCTACAGTAGTGAAAGATTGACACACCGACTTGTTTGGAGCGACTTTCCTGATTATCTAGATTGATTTCAAGTGACTTCAGGACATCCTAAAAGCAAGAGAGCTGCTTTGAAGAAAGAATTACTTCAAACCTCTTTAAACTGGTTTGTTAAACTTTTGTGGAAACCTGACCCTTACACCCATATACACTTTTTGAAAATCTCATGCCAGATCTTCCTTCCACTCTTCTGGGAAGACTTTCCACTAGATTTTGGAATGTGTTATAGATTTGTCAGTCACTAGAGCATTGGCGAGCTCAAGCCTAGAGGTCTGATGAGGAAGTCTGGGGTGCAGCTGATGTTCCAGTTCATCCCCAAGGTGTTCAGCAGGTCTTGGGTTGAGGTCAAGGCATTCGAGTTCTTCCACTGTAACCGTGTAAACCACGTCTTAATGGAGTGGCTATGTGCACAGGGGCATTGTTGTGCTGGAAAGTGCTTCGTGCTGTGAGCTTCCAACTTTGTGGTAACAGTATGAGGAAGGCCCGAATATGGGGTCAGGTGTCCAAATACAAATACCTCAAACAGGTTTTTTTATCTAAAAAATAAGACATAAAAAGTTCTAATATAAGTGTGACTCACTTGTCTAGAGCACTTATAATTGCTGCATGCTCTGTACTCTGGGCCAGTTCAGTAGGAGTGTGTCCTTCCTCATTGGGCAGCGTTGCCATCTCCTGACCTCCAGACTGGTGAAGGTAGTAGAGTGTGAGGTGATACAGACCCAAACGCACAGCTATGTGCAGAGGGGTCTCAATGTGATGGAGAGCTGAAAGAACAACAATATAAGACAATGTAAAAAAAGAAAAAAAAACAATGTTTGTGCAAGCAAAAATGTTCTGAGGCTATAGGAGAAAAAACAGTTGACATAATGTACACATTTATACACAGACGAAAAAGCAACTTTTCACATGATATAATCACTTCTGTGCTCATAACTGCTTCAGTTTGGCTCGATTGTGAAGTTCCATGCCACTTTTATGCAGGTTTATAAAATGGCATTCGCTGGTTTTACCGCTCAAGCAGTGGCTTTTCAAATCTCCTCCTGCAGAAATACTGCAAACAAGAAGCTATTCTTAAACAGAAGATTTTTAGTCATGAAGACATCTGATGCCTGAGATAATTATAGCGAACCCATCCAACGAAAGTCAGGATTTATACATCAACAACCCTCTGCCCTGCCTCACAAAAGAAGAAACAGAAGTAACCTGACAAGTTGAATCAATCCAGTTGCTTGGCATGTGGCACTGAGCGTGGATATCTACCACACCCGACATGGTGGGAGATCACTACAAGCAAACCCCAGGCCACCATTTTCAAGAGGACCAGGCATTGCTCTGAATCCAGCTTTTACACATCACCAAAATACTGACCACTCAAAAACAAACTGCTCCAAGTCTATTAAAATAACCCCAAGCGTGAAAACAGCCTTGGTAAGGTGCTGATGGAAGAACAGCTTCAATGTACTCTGGAGGGATGAACACACAATCTGTAAAATCCCAATGTTTCATGATGTGATAAAGGTGATCTGAATAACTATGTATTCCCTTTCCTCTTCAACCACTGCCACTGGAACTCATCCCTGTAGGGGTCATAACTTTAGTCCTTGCACTGCAACATGACTAGAATATCCCTCTCTATATAGATGTTGCTGAACTGTTCAAGTTGACCAAAAAAAAAACCTGTGGTCCTCTTGCTATATTGCCTCCCAACAGAGGGATCTTCATGTGAGCCAGTATTGACGGAGACTTCAAAGGCACATTAGTAAGTCGCTCTGGATCAGGGTGTCTGCCAAATGCCATAAATGCAAATATCTGACCACATCCAGTGTTTACATTTTCATTCACTTAAATTACATTCATCACTATTGCATGAGCATCACGGTCATTCATGCATCATGTGTTCTTTAAAACAATTTTCAACCCTATTACAGTATATGCAGCCATTTGGATTATTATAATTACACAGTGGGAATTATCCATCCACATATCCATCCATCCATTCTCTACACCACTTATCCTTTGTCTTACGCAAATTCGTGATGTGTAATAATATGTTCAGATGCCAGGGTTAAATAATTAAAATAAACAAAGTAATATAATTTTATTGGATATTTTGTTCTATAATGATGGAATATGAGCTCACATGGTATGTTATGTTAATGTCTAGCGATAAACCTCACTACTGCTTTGACAGCTCAAAAGGTACAAAAAGGTCGACTGCTTCATACTTCTGGCGAAATTGACAGTAACGGACAACATTGTACATATTGTTTAAATCCAGAAAAGTTTACAAAATGCCACTGAATTTGAAGGTTTATGGAACAGGTTGCTGAACAGAGGCTGGAAGGTGGTAGTGAACTTTACTGATATGCCGTGCGAGGAGAGGAATATTAGCGACCCATCTGTCTTGTTTAAACAAGCACGTTCTTGTTCTCTTTTCAGGGAAGGACAAATCAATATCCCAGAAGCCTGAGACAAGTCTGGGCTATTAGTGTTGTTGTTAGCTGCTCGGTGGTCAAGTCTGCTTCTGGTTTAAGACTTTCATAACCTTTTGTTTGGCATGCAGCATTTTTAAATTGAACTCTGACATAAAGTTATAACTCTGCTCTGACTACTCGGTCATGATCAAGAGTTTTTCACTAGCACACCAAATGCTGTTACATTACATTTACTAGCTGCACGTTGGAGATTTTATTGCTAATATTTTAGTGTGTGAAGTAGAGAAAACAGGAATAAGTGTGTGCAGGAAATTGTTAGGAAATGTTTTCATCCAAACCTAAGCTACATCTTAATCTACGCTCTCAAAAGCAGGCCAGAATGACCAGCACCTTTACTGAGCCACACTCAGGTTCACTGCCCAGACTAAATACATGCAGTAGTGTACAGAACTCCTACACTGTCCATAGTGTCTGGAGGAGAGTGTTTTTTTTCCCCCAGCGAGTGGTTACTAAGACTAAATGGCGTTTATTCCCAGGTTGTTAAGCACATTTCCAAAACATCACTTCAAAACTGGCCTGGTGACTTTACACATCCATAACTAAACACACACGCACACACACATACACGCACACATGCACAAACACGCGTGCACACATACGCCCGCGGTACGCAGGTGCAGTGCTGACGTTGCTAATATTTTTCCCTGTGGCAGCAAGTACACAGGGATATTTGCTTGGGAATAAGTTATTCCGTCATGATGAAGGGAAAACTACCCACAGCAAACATATCAACATGTTTTGTAATTCAATCGTTGATTTGGCTTCACAAACCAAGCAAGCTGTGTACCTTGGTAACTACTGGGTTTAAGTAAACACTGTTTACTGCTGACTCTGTGATTCGACTGCTTTAAAACAATACAGTAGAACCTCGGAATTTCTGGAGGCGAGTTCTTAAGGCGAAATTTGTATTGCGAAAAACAAATTTTCCCATAAGAAATATTGTAAATGCAGATAATCTGTTCCAGCCACCCAGAAATATTACCAATATTACTGATACGAAGCATATGTAAACTGTATGGCTGCTTACAAAGAACTGACCCAAGCCAAGCATTTCATGTCAAAGCTCCTTACAGGAAGTCGTGCCACCAAGCTTGGGCTAAAAATAGAACAGACCGCCCACACCACCATCACGTAGCTTCCGGACGCATGCTGAAGGCAACGTTGGTATCGTGGGTTGACCCCTTTGAAACAGCTTTCGCTGACTGAAAAAAAAAATCGTGAAAAAATTCGTAAACTCGCTTCGGTTGGCTTCGCTTGGCTTTCCACTGACACAAACGAGTTTTGAACGGCTCCCGCGACTTGGCCAGTATTCAGTTCCGTTTGGTTCGTTCATATGCCAAAAATGTTTCATATGCTGATGCAAATTTTTTGCAAAATTTCAAAATCATCAGGGAGGGCATTCGTATGCCGAGGTTCCACTGTATTGGGAAAGATAAAAGAGGTCAAATTAAAATAAAAGCCAATTTCTATAGGTCTTGCTTTTACAGCAACAGAACTGTGAGTATCATAAAAATGAACTGCATATCAGCGTTGACTTTCGGTGGAACAGGTAAGTTAAAGAGAGGAGCACTTTATCCTTCATTAGCACTAAACAAATACTTGAGTTATACAATTTGAAATTTTCTGTCATGATTTAAGGCATTCAATTCAGTTCCTCAAACCTGGGGCTGCACATGCAAACACATTTTAATCAGGATCATTTTATTTTCTTATAAATTAATAAAAAATTAGCTTCCTCTTGATCTCAATTTAGGATTTGTAACAGGGGGTTAAAACCATGCTTCTTCTAAGCTCCCCCTTTTCCCATAATATGCTAATATACTAGAGTAGACGCCAGCGCTAATACTACTGCATCTGTGCCAACATCATGTAGAGGAAAACAGACACTCTCCCCTCTCTTCCTCTATCTCTCAGAATTTCCCAACTGACTCAAGCTAGACTAAAGAAATAATCAGTTAGTTCATAGCTTCAAATAATCAGACAGCACAGGATGCAAAATCACTTTTGTGCTACAGAGAGTTGAGTGACCTCGCACTCTCTCTCTTGAGTCACAGCAACAGGGTTGCCAGGTTCAAATTCGTTTCACCGAAATGTATTAGGTTTGTAGCAGGGTTGCAAGTGGAAAAATAAATTTGGTTAAGGTGGAAAGATTGAAGGGGAAAAAAAAAGATGTGTCTCCATTTTCCAATGCTTGAACTTTTTGGATGTTCAGATTTTGCCAAGATCCTGAACACCTCTGAAAGCATAGTTAGAGAGTTAATGTTAAATCGGCCATGCTTAATTTTGTTCTATCTGAATGCATAGTAATTGTTTTGTTTTATGTTGCCAAGAGTCGAAAATATTTCCCTTTCAAAATTTTAAGGACTATTTTCTGTGCAAATATTTTTGTGGGCTGACATTTGGGTGAATCTCTAATAAATATAATGGCTTTAACTATATACTTGTCAAATGTTAGCCAAGTCAAACATACATTGATGGATTTTATTTCACATTAATAAACTGAAAAATATTTGCCATTTACTTCCACAGGACGTGTTTGTCACCGCGTCAAACGAGATGAGGCGAGATGAGAAGAGAGCACCAGACAAAACATTATGTACTAGTGAGATGGGGAAGGGAAATTCAAACACTTACTCAATAGTCAAACATTCCAGATTCACATGTCTGCTGTCTTTATTGGGGGAAAACAGACTTTCTGTTGGTGCACTTTCACAGGGTACCAGCCTTCTCTGATGTGTGAAGATTGGACGCTCCAGATCATGCAACAGCTTATGATATTTATACACCCTCTAGAGCAGGGATGTCCAATCCTATCCACAAAGACTGTGGGTGCAGGTTTCCATTCCAATCCAGCAGCACATCTGATTCCACCTGTTTAATCAAGTGATCTTGGCTTTCAATAGACTCAGGTGTGGTTTTTGCTCGGTTTCTGCACCGGCCTTTTATGGATAAGATTGGACACCCCTGCTCTAGATACTTCCAGATTTTATTCTGTAAATCTCTACCTGCTGGTGTTGCTTTATATAATGACTGTTACATTCCAGGTTTATAACCTCCCGAGGTTGCCTGAGGTCAAATTCAAAGGGTTCTGCACCAAGTTAGCTATGTACAATCTACAAAAAAAAGGCTGTGTTTCAATGTAGATCTATATCCAGAAAACAGCCAAGCCTATTGAAAAGTACCAGTGTAATGCTCTTACCTTGTGATTCCTGTGTCTTTTGGTTGCTCCACTCCAGCAGAGAGAACATGTTTGAAACCGCTTGTGTGATTATCACATCAGCTACACCGCATGAATCCAGTTTGAATCCTTCACCAGGATCAGGCTCCCAGCATTCAGGAGTTTCTTCTGGATTGTGGCTCCCTGATTCTGTTTTCAGTTTATCGAGTCTTTGGCCAAGTTCTAAACTTTCTTTATCTAGTGTTGTGCTCCCATGCTGTTCGTTCATATCTGAACTGTTCTGCTCTGGCTGGAAACTGTCTCCTGGACAAAATTTCCTCTGGATGTCCATATGCGTGCTAGAAGTAAAGTTATCAGGGTTAGATATGAGGAGCTCAGCCACTTCCTGTATAGTGTCCCATTTGTACTCCAGTGAGAGTTCCTCTGACATCGGGTTTGGCTGATTGCAGCTGCTGCTCTCGTCCCAGCAGAACAACTGAACTGAGACCTTTTCTGCCACATTGTGACCTTTAATAAAAAGAGAAAGAGAACTTTACCAGAATAGTTCTGTTTTAAATAAAAATTACCTAGCCTCATAGTTACACTTAAAATTCTTTCTTCAATTTTGCATATATTGTATAAGTATATTTATTATATTCATACACTTCTTTGTGGTAGCTACATTTTCCTAGCAGATGTGTGTGAATGAACTCATCTGCATCTTGATTTCCTGTTCATATGTACTGCAACAGCACAAATCTCTTACTATTACTAATCTATTGTCTATCTATTTTAACTCATCTATTTTTCGTTCAAAAATTGAGTTTTGGGCATGATGACACCTACAGCTAAAACTCACTCACTTATTCAATCATTTCCTGCACTGAGCCTGTGCTTGTTTAGTAATTGTACTTTAACAGTAAAGACATAATATTATAACATCCATTTTAGAAATCTCTTTCATGGTACGGTCAATCAGCTTTCTGATAAAGTTTCTCCTTTTTTCTTCTTCTGTAGACTACTGTGTCATGTGACACAATGTCCAAATGGTCAAAGCCAAAATGAGTCTGATGCATTGAGAACTTAATCATAACCATTATCACAACCTCAATCACAACCAAATACTGGAACGTTGTGTAATATGAGGGAAAACAACAAAAACCATAATGAAAAAATTTAAATACTTCAGATGTGAAATGAAAAGCTAGTGGAAGTAACATACATACAGTTACAGCTTGTTATTAACTACGGCAGCACCATAATGCTTTTAAAAAGAAATGCTATGTTGTTGTTGTCGTCCTTCGGCTGCTCCTTATTCGGGGTCGCCACAGCAGATCATCTGAGCCGCGTATTTTAATTTTGGCATTGTTCTTTATGCCGGCTGCCTTGATACAACCCTCACATTTTATCCGGGCTTGGGCCCGGCCCAGAGAGTGTAACCCCTTTGTTAGTTCCCTGCTGGGGAATCGAACCCGGGCCGCGACAGTGAGAGTGATTCAATCTGGTTGAGGATTCGCTAAAAATATTTCTGCCTTTCTAATTTGATACCACGCATTATGTAGTGCAAGTAGCAAGAAACCATTCCTGTCACTAGAAGTGAAAGACACGATCCACTATATACAGTGTATTTACAATAACTCTCAATGTGAGGGAGTCATTTACAATATTGTCTTTTTGCCAATTGGTGCTCTTATCCAAATACTACATACAACATAGTAAATAATTATTACTAAACTAAACTATACACTCATAGAGCACTTTATTAGGAACACCTGTACTCATACACATTCATGCAGTTGTATCAGCCATTTTTAAAGCGTAGGCTGAAGATGGAAAAATAATACTCCTTAATGCATGTGTTATGCTTTTTACACACTGCTGTCTGCTAATTTTCATGCTAATTTTAATTTTCAAGACCAACCATTCCTGAGGAGCAATGTGAACGTGGAGCAATAACGAGAATTAGAATTGGTTCATAAGACCTACCAGGTATGATGAAGCTCAGTAAATGGCTCTCTTCCTTCCTCTGAGCACTGGTGATATGGTAGATCTGTGAGCCTTTTAATAACACATAGTACTCAGCTTTTTCCTGAACAGACTGAGGATCCTGCAGCACTGCACACACTTCCACCTGACCCTGAAAGACGAGGAGAAAGAGAGCAAAAAAAGATATATAAAAACATGTTTTCTTCTCTTCACTCTCTTTATTTTCTTTTAAGAAACATTTATAATGCCACAAAGGAGTGCTCCTAAAATCCAGCTCCTGGACTGCACAGTTTTCTGTTCTCTCTGCTCCAATACGATAGAGCTGATACAACTGCAACACTTTTTTTGTGTTAAATTAAAGCATGAACAATAATTTAACTTTGAGAATTGATACTTATTACTTAACAAAATTCATATAATGCTGTTTACAGTGTGCTAGTTAAGACTTATCAGGAGCGCTGTACTGTGTGTAACACCACACAAAAATGTGTACCATAAATATTAATGCATGTGTGCAAAAATCTATGTTAAACCAAGAATACTGGCATCACTCCATCTGATGTTATGTGTAGCTTGGAAAAAGTAACCGCGATAGATCACTAAGTTGTAATTCCACAATTGTGGGAGAAGTTCAAACATTAAACATGGATCATAAATCATAATGCAGAGCTCGTAATTCCTACCAGTAACCATATATTCACAGGAACAGTGCAGCCACTGGCTCCCAACTACCAAAAAAACAAGCATGATACAACTGTAAGAACTCTCCCCTACATCTGAAATTGTTATATAATCAATATTTATCATTATTTATAAAATCACACTCTCCGGTGTCACCCAGATGAGGATGGGTTTCTCACCATTGCCTCTGGCTTGCTCATTAGGGATAAACACAAACTTGAATTTTTGAAAAAAAAATTGAAATTTTGTAAACTTTATTCTGAATTTCTTTAAAGCTGCTTTGAGACAGTGTCTATCGTTTAAAATGCTATACAAATAAGACTGAACTGAACTGAAATCAAACCTTGGATTTGTCCGGGTGTGATAAGCAAGTAGAAATGATTAGAACACAAATAAAAAAAAAATGAAAAATGACCTTGCTTGCTTTGTGCCTCTACACTCTGATCAGTACAGGCTTTTTTTTTTTTTTTACTCATAATGCAGACCTCTGATTTCAATAAGTCTCTGGATCAAAAGACACACCTTGTAAAAACGGAGGTGAACATTACTACAGACTGAGAGAGGTTTGTGCAAGACAAGGCCCTTTTCACTTTCCCCCATGTCCTGCATAAAACCCTCTTTGATTTATTTTTTTTTAAACTACTTCTACAGCCGTCTCTCTCACTTCCTGTCATTTAAGGGGCCCCTTTGCTATAACGGTGAATAGTAAGTAGAACCTTCATAAAAGGGTAAAGAACTTTGTTAGGTATGGGAATGGATAAAGGGTGAAGACTTTCCTCTTTCTGCAGCTCAGTCCTTCAGATGGAGATGAATGGCAAGCCTGGGATTCTCAGTGCTCTCTTTTCCCCCGATTCCATTCACAGCACTTCCCACATTTTGGTGTTTCTGTCACTTCATATTACTAAAACAATTCCCACACACCTTTATCTACTTTGTGTGTGGCAGGTTTTTCAGACTTTCCCTTACTTTGCATGTTATACCCAGAGGAATTTTGGTAAAAATATCAAAATATGAGACATAAGAGACGGGCTTCTTCTTAACAAAGAAAGAGCAGGATGATGATTACTCAGTCCACCTGAAACACCATCACACTGATAACTACCCAGTGTGTCATGAGCACCAAGTTAAATCCAGAATCAACACTAATGATAAATTAGTAATAAAAGATACTATTCCAGGAACAGTGGGTCTGGAATACACCCAGTCCAGCACATACCATCACAGTCGAAGCAAGGAAGCAAAGAAGGAATGAAGGAAGGAAGCAAGGAAGGAAGCAAGTAAGGACGGATGGACGGACGACTATTGGGGCTGTCCTGAAGGAGACCACAGGGAGACTGCGTTAAAGAGAAATTCTGCTACAGTAAGAACTAAGAGTACTGAAATCATACAGCATTATTTTCTGAGGTTCCACTCTGTGATTTTATTTATTTCCAGGACAGCAATGTCTGCATTCTTCTCCCACTACCCTTGTAAAAACCCTACTGTCTTCTGAAGAATACACAGTCTGATCATTTTACTCCTGTCTGGGTAGACATTTCAAGTAGAAAAAATTCTGACTAATGTCTTTGGCTCTCTTATTCTCTGAAAGTTCAAATATTTCCATCATTACTAAATGGGAAAGGTTTTGGAAGAATCTCTCAACTGTTTAGTTCCTGTGGTTCGCATCACCTTGTAGTCCCTATTTTGGGATATTTCGACAGCAGCTATAGCTATAAAGCCAACCTGGTCAAACTCTTACAAAATTAGAATAATTCACTCAATTAATTATATATAAAGATACAAAGATTAACGTCTTAATACGGTTTGTTTTATTAGGAAAACCTCATTGAAGGAGCAGAAACACAGGAAACACTGCTCATGAATTACACACCAATAGAGCTGACAAACTCATTTTCAGGAGTCACTTCCCTCGTCACTTCATCACAGTGCCAGCATGAAGGTGCACTTTGTTTGCAGAAGTTACAAAAGAAAAATATATGAAATAAAATACAAACTCTTGCAACAAATCGGTATGCTTTCTTGAATAATACAAATACTGCGAGCGTCACTGATATATTTAAAATATTAAAAAACAATAGATGCTAAATAAAATGTTAAAAATGTGGACTTTATATCTTTCCCAGGACAAGCCACCTGACTATGCAGCATGAGCGCCAAATACTGCAAGGGTGTAAAAGAGTACTTTTTACTACTCTGTCCTCAAGAGCTGAAGCATAATCTTCTTAAGGATCTAAAACAACCTTGTTACTAATGTCCTTTACTAGAGATCATCACTGATGACATTTTCTTTGATCACACTGCACCTCACTGTGCTAGTTTTTTCACAATTATTCTGATTCTGATAAATCCACCAAACAGGCTAAATGCACTCTTCCTGATTAATCTCTATTAGGCATTAATCCAATTATTATTCTTCATAATCAGATAAATGAAGATATATAGTCAGATCCAAAAATCTTTTGTATATACTTTGAAATTAAACTCAGAGTGCAGACTTTTGGCTTAATGGTAATTGCATCCAAATCGTCTGAGCAGTGAAATACGGACTTTTTACATATGGCCTCCTTTTTTTCAGTGGCCAAAGGTAACTGCTCAGCTGTTCCATGGCCAGATGTGTGTTATTCCCTCATTATTTCCATGTACAAGATAGTAGATTTCATTGTGTGGTATTTGCATGAGGAATCCGTTGCTGTTAAACACTTAATATGAAGTCTAGTGAGCGGTCACTGCTCATGAAGCAAGCAATCGTGAAGACAGTGAGCAGTCGATGATAGAGGTCAGAGGAGAATGACCAGACTGGTTTGAGACTGTCTGTTGCGACTAAACTAACCACTCTGTATAACTGCACAACACAAAAACATTCAGGCAGATGGGCTTCAAAATCAGACAACCGCATCGACGTCCACAAGAATCTGAGGCTACACTACGCACAGGCTCACACAAATTGGACAGTTGCCTGGCCTTTTTGCTTTTGAAAGAGGGGAAGAACACAGACTCACTGTTCAATTTAATAGGAATGCCTGATTTATACAGTTATCTAACCAGCCAATCATGCAGCAGCAGTGCAATGCAAAAAATCATGCAGATACAGGGCAAAAGCTTCAGTTAATCTTCATATCAAACATCAGGATGAAGAAAATGTGTAATCTCTGTGAGGTTGATTGTGGCATAGATGTTGGTACCAGAACTGGTTGGTTTGAGTATTTCATATAACAGCACTTTTACTTCCTGAGGAGGCTGAAGAAAGTTCATCTGTCTCCCAAATATATTAAGTTTCTATGGCTGCATCACTCAGAGCATCCTGAACAGAGCTCTGTCCTGCAAGGAGTGGTGAAAATCACCACATCATTAGTGCCCAACTACCAGCCATTAAACATCTTCACAACAGTAGATGTCTGCATAGAGTACACATCATAATCAGGGGCATATCTCATCCCGATCCCAAATTGTTCAACCTCCTTTCTTTCAGGAGAAGATATAGTAACATTCACACCAGAACCAGAAGGCTCAAGGCCAGCTTCTTCCTCACAACCATTAACCTTCTGATCTCTGCACTACACCTTTAAACCACTGATGTTTAACTGTCTGCAATCATCCTGCAGCTCTATTCTGCACTGTATGTTCTGTATTATTTCAAAATAATTGTAGAATTTTTGTATATATCCTTAATTATCTTAACATCCACAGATTATCTGTGTATACATTGTACATTATCCATGGGTAATCTGGGTAATTTTGTATATACAGTGTGCATATCTCATATATAATACTAGAACAAAATAATATGGTTATTAGTAATTGTGGAATATAATAATGATAGATAGATAGATAGATAGATAGATAGATAGATAGATAGATAGATAGATAGATAGATAGATAGATAGATAGATAGATAGATAGATAGATAGATAGATAGATAGATAGATAGATAGATAGAACTCATGAGCACAGACTCACTGAAACTGGACAATTGAAGCCTGGAAAAAAGATCAAGTGATCTATCTATCTAACTACCTATCTAAATTAAAATTTTTATTTATCACATACACAACCAGTGCAACCAGAAATGTGCAAATATATATATATATATATATATATATATATATATATATATATATATATATATATATATATATATATATAATGTTGTTGTGTACTTTAGTCCTGTGAATGTGCAAATGTTGGTTTTGGTGTGTTCCAAGACATGTGTGAAGGAAACATGAAAGTCCAAACAGTAGAGTCCTATGTGGAGTTCTGGTTGAGAGTTCGTATAGCCTGCGGGAAGAAGCTTCTCCTCAGTCTCTCTGTGTTGGCCTTCAGGGAGCGGAAGCGCTTTCCTGACCGCAACAGAGAGAACAGTCCATTGTTGGGGTGGCTGAGGTCCTGCATGATCTTCCTGGCCTTGGTCCAGCACCACTTGCTATAGATTGAGTGCAGGCCTGGGAGCTTTGTACAGATGATGCGCTCGGCTGATCACACCACCCTCTGAAGAGCTTGTCTGTCCTGCATGGTGCTGTTCCTGAACCAGGTTGTTATGTTTCCCCTCAGGATACTCTCTATGGTGCAAGAGTAAAAGTTCTTAAGCACCTTAGAGGGCAGTCTAAAGTCTCTCAAGCATCTGAGGTGGTAGAGACGCTGCCGGGCCTTTGTCACCATGGTGTTGATGTGACAGGACCATGACAGGTCCTGCGTGATGTGAACACCGAGGTATCTGTAGCTGTCCACTCTCTTCACTGGGCTCTCGTTGATCACAGGGGTCTGGTAGTTCCTCTCCTGCTTTGTGCTGAAGTCCACAATCAGCTCCTTTGTCTTGCTGACGTTAAGGAGGAGGTTGTTCCTCTGGCACCAGTTCTCCAGATTCCTAATCTCCTCCAGATAGGCCATCTCAGTGCTTTCAGAGATCAGTCCAACCACAACTGTGTCATCAACAAACTTGATGATGGTGGTGGAGTTGGTAGTCTCCACGCAGTCATACATGTACAATGAGTACAGCAGGGGGCTCAGAACACAACCCTGTGGGGCTCCAGTGCTGAGGGTGAGCAAGGCTGAGACATGTCTGCCCATCCTTACTGCCTGTGGTCTGCCGGTTAGGAAATTGGAGATCCACTGACACAGAGATGAGTCCCAGGTGCTCCAGCTTGGTGGTGAGTGTGGAGGGAATTATAGTGTTAAACGCTGAACTGTAGTTAACAAAGAGCATTTTTGCATTCAACATAATTCCCCTTTCTAGTGTCCAGGTGAGTGAGTGATGTATTAAGGAGGTGAGAAATGGCATCATCTGTTGAGCGGTTCGGGTGGTAAGCAAACTGTAGTGGATCTAGTGCGTCAGGTAGTGACGAGATGATGAAGTGTCTGACCAGTCGCTCCAAGCACTTCATCACTGTTAAGGTCAGGGCTACAGGGCAGTAGTCATTGAGGGAAGCAGGATGGGTTTTCTTTGGGACAGGAACAATGATGGACTCTTTGAAGCATGTGGGGATTACCAACTGGGTTAAGGAGAGGATGAATATTTCTGTGAACAGGGGTGCTAGCTGGTCAGCGCAGGCTCTGCGCTGTAATCGCTCTAATGAGTGATTATTTGAGTTACTATAGACTTCTCATAGCAGTCTGGTCATTCTCCTCTGATCTCTCTCATCATTAAGGTGTTTCAGCCTGCAGATCCTCTGCATGCAGGGTATTTTTGGTTTTGGCAATATTCTGTGTAAACGCTAGAAACTGTTGCGTGTGAAAATCCCAGACCAGCCATTTCTTAAACACTCAAACCATCCAGTCTGACAACAACAAGCACGCCACAGTTAAAACCACTGAGATCACATTTTTTTCCCTCCATTCCAATGGTTAATGTGGACAGTATCCAAAACTACTGACGTATATCTGTATGATTTTATGCTTGGTGCTGTTGCCACATGATTGGCTGAATGAGTAGGATGAGTAAGTAGTCTGAATCTTGTTATTTTGGATTCACTGAATCCCTGGGTATGAATTTTACTGTGTTGTGAATTTGATTTTGCATGGACATAACTGCCATTACACCCACCAGTTAACACTTAATCAGTGTAAAAATGTTTTTTGAAAATGTATTTCAAAATTAAAAAAAAGTGTTCAGACCATTTGCTGTAACACTCCGCACTGTAGTCAGGTGCATCCTGGTTGGTTTAATTATCCTCAAGATGTGTCTAGAATTTGACTGGAGTCCGTTTATCGCAAGCCGAATTGATTAGACATTCATTTGGAAAAGGTTTAGAAGAGCCCACAATTAACACTGTACTGTCAGAACAAAAAACAGGCCATGGACCTTGGTCAGGGAGGTAAGAAAGAACCGTCCAGTCACTACAGAAGAGATCTAAAAGTCCTGTGCAGAGATGGAGAACATGCTGAACAGTTGCCACACTTGATAAATCAGAGATTTGTGGCAAGACAGAAGCCAGTGTTGAGTATAAGGCTTATTGATTGTATAAAGGGCTCTGGCAACATGTGGAAAAAGATTCTTTGGTCTGATGAGATGGAAACTCTTTGAGCAGAAAAGCAAGCATCATGTCTGGCAAAAAATAAATAAACAGGCCCTGCACTTCACTTCACTTCACATACCAACCCTACAGTGAAACATGGTTGTAGTAGAGTCATGCTATGGGTGTGCTTCTCAGCAGCAGGGACAGGGAGACTGGAAAGAATGAATGAAAGAATAAAACCTCCTATAGAGCACATGCAACCTCAGACCGGTGTGACAGTACAACATTCAACATGACAATGACCCTAAGCATACAGCTGAAACAACAAAACACATGAGTGGCTTTAGGGGAAGTACCTGAAAGTCCCCGAGTGGCCCAGTCCATACCCAGTTTAAACCCCATGCAACATCTGTGAAGAAGCCTGAAGATGTTCACAGACGCTTCCCAGCCAATCTGATGAAGCTTGACAGGATCTGGCATGAATAATGGGATAAACTGGCCAAATCCAGGTGTGCAAAGCTTGTAGAGACAAATCCAAGAAGACTTGCAGCTGTAAATGCTGACAACGAGGCTTTTACAAAGAACTGAAAAAATACTTCTGTGAATAAGAGATAGCACTTTTTGATTTTGAATTAATTTGAAAATGGGAAAGAAAAAAAAAAAGGTTTCACTTGGTCATTATGGGATGTTAAGTGGGAACTGATGGGTAAACATGGCAAATTCTATCCATGCATAATCACATCCACAACACAAAGGGGCCTGAATACTTTGTAAATGCACTGTATATAAGAAATATACTTTGATCTTATTGTGGCTCAACATGTTATTGAGATCATGAAACCACAGATCAGATAAAACCTTCCAAGTTGTTGAAATCACAACTAGATCTCAAGGCATGCTCCAGTTTGGTGAACTAAGGGTGCCAAAACCTTAGTCAGAGTCCTGAAATGCCCTCATTGTTTGGTAATATCTCTGTTATTGTAGCTGTACAGTACTGTGGCAGAAAAACATCCAATTCTTGTCCTCAAAGTTACATAAATGTCACAGCTACTTCACTGGCAGTCTTTCAGAGGGCCACTACAGCAGCGCTGTAGGTCTCAATTCTCACTGCACTAATGAAAAAAATATATATGTTTTTTCCCCAATATTTGCAAGCAAAATGTGAGTTTATGCTCTGCTTCTCAGGCACTTTATAATTTCAAACAAATCTCTTCCTAATTATATTAAAATTAATAAAATGTTGCTATGATTAGGTTCTAATCAAGGAGGAGATTATGATCTTGCCGAAAGGCAGCAGCCTAAACATTTCTGTGTGGCAGAGTACAAGAGCAATCTCAAATAAAACTGGTGCCTAATTGCGATACTCTGGACAAAAATGACAGCATACTGGATTACTAAAATGAAAAAGACAGAAAACAGGAAAATTTACTTGAGTCTGATTTGCTCCTTTAAGCACAGAAAGCGTGTGAATTCACTGCTGCTCGAATGCCAGACATCGAATGCCATTTATTCTCAATGAGGCATATTAACTAGGACTTTTTGATTTCATGATTCAGGTGGGAGCTCTGACCATGCTAGAGCCAGTTCTCAAGGTAAAAGTGGTCATCCATGGAGAAACCATATTTTTCACTGAAGTTGAAAGCTAAGAGGAGAGAAGCAAGTCACAGCAACACCCAAAAATGTAAACATGTAGAAAAAATGTATTAAAAAGTTTTTATACATTTTTTCCCCATCAAATTCAACATATTCGCTCAGTATCAAAAATTTCGAAAGTATTCGGAAGTTTCCGTAAAAATTGTGTGCTCAATTCATTATTATTACAAAACTTGGTCAGAAACTAAAACAGCAGTGCTACTGGCAGCCAAGACACGTATCCATATCACTGATGCACATTGTGTGTTCACTCGCACGTTCACTCGCACGTTCACTCGCACGTTCACTCGCACGTTCACTCGCACGTTCACTCGCACGTTCACCTCGCACGTTCACTCAGCAAATTTTGGAAATGCAAATCAGAAGACAATTTGATCCTAGAATTTGGAATAAATTTCCAGCTTCCATTAACATAATGTACTATATGTCTTGCTGTGCTGATAATGTTTGTTTACCCACATGACCAGACCTGCTATGAGCTTCCCTCACTAATGCTCTGAAAAACCGGTCTCTAGTGCTAAGACCTGCTAACAACCCATCCTCACAAGCAATCCCATCCCCTCATCAGGCAGATGAGAATCATTCATATCAGTAGTGCTTGAAAGGCTTCGGAGACATCTAACCCAAACACGTTTCATTCCACTTCAGCAAAGTGTCTAAACATTCATATTACAAATCCAAAAGATGGTCCTTTGCTAAATATTTTGAATATAAATATAAAAATGGACACTTGTATATGAATATATATGTTTAGCAAAGCTAGCATCATTTCTCTATATGATCATTTTTTTTATCCTGCACTTGAAGGCTCTTAAAAATGTTCCAGACTCGTACCCTAATCTCATCAAACCTGAAATGAACGCATATGGAGTTTGCTAAAGTCATTGGAACTGATTGGAAGTGGGATGCATTGCCAGATGGAGATTTATAATCGAGCTAAATCACCAATAAATGTAATTATAGTCATGCAGGAAAGATCTTTCAGCAGAGTAACCTACTGAATAAGCCGTTCTGCTTCCAAAGGCCCTTGTTAGGATACTTGGCATGAGGAACCTCTGTCAAGTTCCAGGACACTCATGAGCAAATTCTCACTGCTTTTGCCAAGACAGTCATCCTTAGATGTTCTTGCAGGACAATAATTCAAAGCATTCTTTCGGATCCGCACAAATACGGCTCACAGACCATAAAACCTTTAGAAATTCAGATCGTTTCAAAAATGACTATCCCAGACTCTAGGCTAGAGCTCACTGAACCCTAGAACTAGTAACTCTCTGCTAGAAGAGACTCTAGGAAGACGAGATGGAGGACTGAAAAGTCAAAGCAGTTTACAAACTAATCGAATGATATGTTTGCATATGTGTCGTGATCTGAAAGAAAAAAATATGTTTTAACCAGTTGACTGTAAAGATCATGTCTGGTTAAAGTGGCAGTTAGTAGTTAATGTGGTCAGTCTGCATAAAGATATCCAAAACATTGCTAGCTAAGCGTGATTTCCTCATACAGTGAATGTTCTGCTTTAATACAGTTACTGGATATATTAATGTCTTTTAAAATATCTGGCAAAATAACTGTTAAAGAACTCAGTCCAGGGTGTATCCTGCCTTGATGCCCAATGACGCCTGAGATAGGCACAGGCTCCCTGTGACCCGAGAATAGATCGGATAAGCAGTAGACAATGAATGAATGGATAACTGTTAAAGATTTAAACCTTTAAAAACAATTTGCTCCCTTTTAACTCTTGGGAATAAACGGCATTCAGGGTGCTAAAAGTTTTTTTTGTGTGTGAAATGTTTCCAAGATACAGTGCATTTAAAAATTGTTAAGACTCCCTTCACTTTTTTCAGTTTTATGTTGCAGCCTGATACGACAATCGTTCAGTTTTTTTAGAATTCTAGAAATGTTCTTTATTAAAAAAGAAAAAAACTGAAATATAACATGTGCATAAATATTCAGACCCTTTACTCAGTACTTAGTTGGAGCACCTCTGGCAGCAACTACAGCCTTTTTGGGTATGATGCAACAAGCTTTGTACACCTTGATTGGGGGATTTTCTGAGATTCTTCTTTGCAAATCCTCTTAAGCTCAGTCAGGTTGGATGGTGACCGTCGGTGGACAGCCATTTTCAGGTCTCTTCGGTGATTTTCAGTAGGGTTAAAGTCAGGGCTCTGGCTGAGCCATTCTAGGACATTCACAGGGTTGTCCCGTAGCCACTCTTGTGTCGTTTTGGCTGTGTGCTTAGGGTTGTTGTCATGTTGGAAAGTGAACCTTCAGGCCAGTCTGAGGTCCTGAGCGCTGTGGAAAAGGTTTTTATTGAGGATATCTCTGTACTTTGCTCTATTCGGCTTTTCCTCAACCCTGACCAGTCTCAAAGCCCTGCTGCTAAAAAACACCCCCACAGCATGATGCTGCCACCACCATGCTTCACTGTTGGGATGGTATTGGGCGGGTGATGAGCGGTGCCAGACATAACATTTATAATTGAGGCCAAACAGTTCAATCTTGGTTTCATCAGACCAGAGAATCTTGTTCCTGTCCACACCAAGCGGGCTTTCGTTCACTGAGGAGAGGCCTTCGTCTAGCCACTCTGCCATAAAGCCTAGATTGAAGGAGGGCTACACTGAGCTCCAGTGATGGGACCAGAAGTTCCAGAAGGACAACCTGATGGTTGTCCTTCTGGAACTTCTGGTCCCATCACTGGAGCTCAGTCAGAGTGACCATCTTGGAAGAGTCTTGGGTTGTGCCAAACTTCTTCCATTTGAGAAGTATGGAGGCCTCTGTGCTCTTGGGAATCTTCAGTGTATCAAAATATTTTGTGAACAATCCTGTCTCTGAGATCTGCAGGCAGAACCTTTGACCTTATGGCTTGGTTTTTGCTCTGATATGTATTATCAGCTGTGAGGCCTTCTATGAGAGGTGTGTGCCTTTCCAAATCATGTCCAATCAACTTCATTTACCACAAGTGGACTCCAATCAAGGTGTAGAAACATTTCAGGAACAATCAAGAGAAACGGGAGGCATTTCAGTTTATTTCAGTTTTTCCTTTTTCATAAATTTACAGACATTTCTAAAATTTTGTTTTCACTTTGTAATTACAGGGTACTGAGTGTAGATTAATTCTAGTATTCTAGATTCTAGTAGATTCTACTAGATTCTAGTATTCTAGTATTAGGCTGCAAAATCTGAATATTAACATATTAACAATTAATATATTATCTGAATAATTGTGAGCAGTGACAGGGGAAGTGAATAATGCTGGTTATCTCCTCATCATGGCACCTGTTAGTGGGTGGGATATATGAGGCAGCAAGTGAACATTTTGTCCTCAAAGTTGATGTGTTAGAAGCAGGAAAAATGGGCAAGCGTAAGGATTTGAGTGAGTTTGATGAAGGGCCAAATTGTGATGGCTAGACGACTGGATCAGAGCATCCCCAAAACTGCAGCTCTTGTGGGGTGTTCCCGGTCTGCAGCGGTCAGTATCTATCAAAAGTGGTCCAAGGACGGAACAGTGGTGAACCGGCTGCAGGGTCATGGGCGGCCAAGGCTCACTGATGCACGCAGCTCGAAGGCTGGCCCATGTGGTCCGAACCAACAGACGAGCTACTGTTAAAATTGCTGAAGACGTTAATGCTGGTTCTGATAGAAAGGGGTCAGAATACACACATCACAGTTTGTTGTGTTCTGACAGCAAAAGGAGGACCAACACAATATTAGGTCATAATGTTATGCCTGGTCGGTGTACATTCTGAATGTGTATTTAAATGAGAGACAGGGTCAGTTTATCATAGAATTTCACTTTTGAGTTTTAGTCCATGTTATTCAGCACATACTTTCATGTTTCAGGTCATTCAGGAAGCACCAAAAATCATTACCTTCAATTATATTTCTGCATAAACTCGAAATTAATATTCTATTCTGCTTATAGGTGAATCGAACTCTGCATGCTAATTTGACTCTGATCAAGCTCAGAGTGAAAGTCAAAAGGCAAATGTCACCAAGCATGCCTACAACGTATGTCAAAATTGGACTCAAGGTGGGAGATTTGGCTGATAACCAACAGATACAACGAATAGCAGCAACAAATAGTGTTAGAAATGCTGCCTCTGCTAAGCTCTGGGGTAAAAAAAATACATGCTGAGATCTCCAAACAGCTGAAAATGTAGGTTTGCTAACATGTTAAAACAGCCAGAAGGCATTGTATTATGAGATTAATGGGTTTTTTATATATTCTTGAGGAATTTCCACAGTTTTGTAAATTCTGCCTGAGGAAACTTGTGACAGAGTTGAGTTCTTCACGATTGCCATCACGCACTACAAACCTCTCTCTGCTCCCTGCCACTTGAGGGACATGGTGCATACAGCGGTTGCTGTCTGACTACACTGCTTTCAAACAAAAAATCTTTCTAATCATTAAAATGTGGCTTTCATATAAACAATCATTTTATTTCAGTTACTGTTGCTATTTATTGAGGCTAGTTAACAAATGGCAGACATTTTATGTTTCCACTTTCATTTTATAATAAATTAACTCATCAGGAGTACGGACTATGTAATGGTCTCGTAGTGTGTCTCTCTATTAAAAATAAGAAGGTATATCAACAGTTCTGGAGATCACATTCCCCAGGCTCTGAGAAAAAGTCTATTCCAGGGTGCTGGACACAGGACTCCAACCCAACAGCTAAACCTATGAGTCAGAAAGGAACAATGCTGCTTCTACTCAAACCATGCAACATCAGACCAGTTCTTTTCTCTTGCACGGCTTTGTGAGGGTTTATGGGAGTGTTAGTTAAAAAAATGATCTAGGATCATATTCCTTGACATTTGATGTGGTCCAGTAGTAGTATAGGTTACCTGGGTCACTACTTCGTGCTATCCAGTCTCAGCACAGTGAGAGTTTCCCTTGCAGTTAATGAAATATCATCATGATTATGTCACAATGTGCTTTTTAATCTGATAGATGCCAAAAGTGCAATTAAAGATTTGTTATGAAGTGACCCAAGACTACAACCTAAAAAGAGTGATGGAAAAAGAAAACCTGGCAAATGTGTCAAGCTGAACATCTCTGTCCTCAAGCTGAAAGAAGGTGGCTATAGCGCTGAGGTTCCTCCACATGACACTTAGGCTTACACTCTGATATCATGCCTCAGTATAAAGAGTTAAGGTGATACAGGCAGGTGATGCCCCAGGCTGGAAACTGCAGGTGTCATGTAAGAGATTACATCTTGGTTTAGGAATATCTGGGAATCCCCAGAATGAGTTATAACATGAGGCTGGGGTTGAGAAGCCTTGACCGAGCCTTGGCAGGAGAAGTGGAAAAATATCATTAAGACATGATTTGATACTATTCCAAAAGCACATTAGGTTAACTGTACAGTTCAGTGTCCCCACAGTACATCTGTTCCCTTGTTGTATGGTTTCATTTTGGATTAAAAGTGTGACTATTTCAGACGAGGTAAAAGGACTGATAGGTGTGATCACACCTTTACTATAATAAGCTACAATTTTCCACAGAAGCCAAAGAGCAACAGAATACTGTGAGATGATGGAAAAAAATCTTCCCTTGGGTACAAATTTGCATTTTGGAAAAAAAAGAATTATTAGTCTATTACCTGAAGTGCAAGAAGAACTAAAACAGCACCAACCTTCAAAATCACACAGAGAAACTCAAGCGCAGTGATTTACAGCTGTACTATACACACAGGTAAAGGGATTTTCCCCCTGAGGCCATATAATGGATATAAAACAAAGGGAAATGAAATCATTCAAAATGGCCAAGCAATTTAACATCCGTATAAGAAATCTCAAACATGCCAAGGCACTAAAAATACATTTGAATTCTTATCTATCTTGACCTCTAAATGCAGACTACCTGTGGCTCCATTTCCCTGTAGCTCAATGAAGGTTTATCACTTATGTTCAAACAAAGACATTTACATGGTGCATTACCAGGCAACAAACTGACAAATGGATATTATAGTACTTCCTTTATCGTGTTTGCTCATGTCAAACTTTGCGTAGGTTCACATGCTTAGTCCTTCTCGGTGTGGAACTCTAATCTGAGCTGCTCTTATTCTCAGCACTTTCCTATGTTTATGTTATGTATGTTGGTTCACTGTTAGTTGAAAGTGAACATACCATCAGACCAGGACAAACATATTACACACATCTTGGCTATCAGTTTTGCATTCAAAGTTGCCCAAAGGAAAAACAAGTTAGCTGTTAAATATAACGTTCACCACCCCCACACACACACTTTTCTTATCCAACAGCCACAAAAAGAAAAACTTGCTCTCCCTATTGACCTTTTAAGAAAACTTAATATTTGAAAAGTGTGTGTAAATCTAACAAGTGCCAAATGGTTCAGAAATGTCTCTGTGGAACAAAGCTAGGGCATGCACTATATATATTTTTTTTAATCCTGACACCTAAAACACTATGCAGTCAAAGTGAGGCCAGGGTCAGGCTGGGTTTTTTTTGCTTTTTTTTAGGAAAGGTTTATATTACTCATAGAAATAATGTGGAAAGAGTGACAAAACTGAGCAAAACTCAACACAGTGTATTGCAACATGCCAGAGAATATACAGAGACTATGGCTACATAAAGGTTTCCGTTCGCAGGAATTCTGGGTTCCCAGGAATTCTATTTCACATTTTATCTCCAACCTTCCAAAAACACGCAGGAAGTGGACTGGCAAAACTAAATTGCCATCAGACGTGAATGTGTATAACTTCAACAAGAATGAATATCCTGGTTACGCATTTTTGTCCATACAGTCTAGTTATAGAAGGGAAATGATTTATAATCACACTCTTGGGTATGAGGGTGGCTTCCTTTTTGAGTCTGGATCCACTGAAGGGAAGTGACATCTCAGGGAGGTTTTTCTTGCTACTGTCACCTCTGGCATTGCTTATTAGGGATCCATCCATCCATCCATCCATCCATCCATTCTCTACACCATTTATCTCACTGGGTCATGGAGAACCTGGAGTCTATCCCAGGAGACTCTGCACAAGGCAGGGAAAACGCTGCACAGGATGTCATTCTATCAGATGGCACAATCACACACACACACATTCACACACTACAGACAAGGTAGAGATGCCAATCAGCCTAGAACACATGTGTTTGGACTGGGGGAGGAAACCGAAGAACCCAGAGGAAACCTCATTAAGGATCAATTTCAATAATTACTTAATATCTTGAATTTCTGGAAAGCTGCTTTGTGAAGATAGTCATTGTTAAAAGCGCTATATGAATAAGATTGAATTGAATTCCTGCCTCAGTCCCTGTGTTCCCAGGACAGGCTCCAGATCCACCATGACCCTGAGATCAATGTACATCACTATCTTGTCATACTTTTGAGTTAAAATACATGATATATTTTAGTCTAGGTAGTTGCTCAAGCATATCATTTACAAGGACTTTTCCAGCGGGTTAGATCATTCCTCTAGTCACATATTTAGCCATGTTGCTGAGATAGAGTCATGTGTTAGCATCCATTAATGTAGAAATGAACAATATGTTTATACAAAAATAATACTGGGCCTTAAATGTTTATCAGCATGTATACTCTCTGTCCCTATAAACTGTCTGAAATGTTATTCTTACTTATGTCAGAACTTTTTCATGGAAGTTTTCATTGAGCTTTAGAAGCAATTGCTTTTATGATGTGAATCAACAAAGGCATTACAAAAGTAATAAAAATCATTTGAACTCAAAAGCTCACAGACATTGGAGAATATTCTACACTAAATCACACACACACACACACACACACACACACACACACACACACACACACTTGATCTATTGAATATTCAAGGACACCTGAAAGTATTTAGCACCAATATGTTAACCATTTCTCTCTCTCTGTCTCCCTCTCTCTCTCGGTCTCTCTCTCTCTCTCTCACACACACACACACACTCTCTCCCACACCCCAAGTGCATTTTAGCTCCAGTGAATCAGACCGTTTGTCTACTGAGCCATTAGTAGTGCGTTGATATGACGCTGTTCACATGAAACCCTAAAAAGGTCCAGTTGCAATAACAAATACTCCACATCACCTGCTTAAGAGAGACCACACCTTACACATGCCCATTCTTTTGCGCTGAGGTCACCGAGCCAGACTGAATCGTTCTCCTGGTTACACTTAAATCCTATTACGGATAAAAGGTTGAAGGGTGGAGTGAATATGAAAATTATTTCAAGCAGCCAGTGCAGAATTCTATTTAATTTGTATACTGGATGCTGTTCAAAAGGGAAATGATTTGCAACGGTATAATTAGTAACATGTACATTTATAAGACTTAAGCCAACAAGGCCTGATGAATGGAAAGCAATAAAAGTGAATAATAAAAAAAAAACTAAATGCATTGTGATGTTCACAATAGCGCTGCTTTGAAATTCACATTGTGACATAATGACAATATCTTCTCATTGCATCCTTTGGGGATGTAACAGAATCTGAATGCTGATACTCTAGAAGCGCTAGCTGTTTAATTTTATGCTGGAGTGAATATGTAGCAAAATATGATCGCTTGCAAGACATTAAAAAAAAAAAAGACCACTACGCAATGCTTTATTTATGTCATCGTTAGTAACTGCCGGAACGCCAAGTGTTTCTAACTCTCTGTGATTTGGTGATTTCTAACTCTAGGTGTTTCTACCACTAGCTGGTCTGGCAGCACATTGAGGCCACAGCAACTTTGAGTTTAAATCCAAATACAGATCCGGATATTTAAAAGCACTAAACTGATAGAGCCAAGATAGAGATACAGATAATGGCACTGAGCTACAGCTCTACAGAATGGACCTTTTATAGTATTTATTTTCCTACTCTAACCAATGTTACTAATGAGGTTGAGGCACTCTGAAGTGAGCTCAAAACAAGAAAATGTTATTCACACGAGACAACCACTGTGCTGACCATTCAGCTGCACTACTGCGGCTTATTTCAAACCAACTTTTGGGTAGTTACCATAACATATGGTCGGGAGGTCACTGCAGCACACACTCGGACATGCACACTCACATACACACTCGCGCACCAGCACACACACACACGCGCACGCACTCTCGTGCAGACACTCGCACACATTCATGCATACTCACACACATTCATACACACTCACACACCACACAGATAACAGCTCAAATAAATGACATTTGGCAGGCAGAGTGAATGAAAGGACAGGTCCCATGAGGATGAAGGAAAAAATGGATAGAATTTCATATGAACAAGGGAGTGGCAGAGCACAAAGGTAAATGAACAGTAACTCAGAAGAGATCAATTTCAAAATACATACTAATAGTGTGTGAATATGTAAAAGGAAGCAGTGAAGCTAATGCACTGAAGTACCTAGTTTGTGTGCTCCTATTTTTTTTAGTTATTTACATATGTTGTTTATCTCTGCATTTTCCAAAGAAGTAAAGAAATATGAGCTGCAGAGAGAAAGAAGCAAAACGCTCAGAACAGGACTGCTTCTCATACTCACATAAACAGGGACCTCATCTCTGTTCAGCTCCATTAGACCATTACACTCTAATCTGCAAAAAAACAAAGCACTTAGTTTAATACAGGCCAGAGTGGTGGAAATACACGTGTACACACATACCTGCTCAACCAGACACATCTGCAGCAAAGCCCTACGAGTGAAACGCTGCCCCAAAACATATGAGCAAATTGTGCCGACAACACAATACACCCCTGTACACACACTGCTTAGGAAAACACTGAGAGGACAAATGTCTATTCACTAAAAACAAAACATGACATTCAACTGGGGAGAGAGGGAGGGAGAAAGAGAGAGAGAGAGAGAGAGAGAGAGAGAGAGCGAGAGAGAGAGAGAGAGAGAGAGAGAGAGAGAGAGAGAGAGAGAGAGAGAGAGGGAGAGTGACAGGAAAAGAGAAACAGAAAGAGTGAGAATGAACAAGCAAAAGAGAGAGAGTGGAGAGAAAGACAGAGAGAGCATGAGTGAGTGAGAAAAGGACAGAGAGAAAGAGAGAGTAGAGAGAGTGAGTGAGTGAGTGAGTGAGTGAGTGAGTGAGTGAGACATAGAAAGATATAGAAAGAGAGACAGAAAAAAAAAGAATAAGCAAAACGGATCAAGCGAGTGAGAAAGAGAGAAAGAGTGTGAGTAATTGAGAGAGAGAGAGAGAGAGAGAGAGAGAGAGAGAGAGAGAGAGAGAGAAAGAAAGAGAGAGAAAGAAAGAGAGAGAGAGCATGAGTGAGTGAGCCGAGAGAGAGAGAGAGAGAGAGAGAGAGAGAGAGAGAGAGAGAGAGAGAGAGAGAGAAAGAAAGAGATAGAGAGAGAAGAGAGAAAGAGCATGAGTGAGTGAGCCAGGGGAGAGAGAGAGAGAGAGAGAGAGAGAGAGAGAGAGAGAGCAAATAGTACTCAAAAGATCAAAAGGACTATAGCAGAGCCCAGGACTGTAATCTGTTAGTGGGAAGATTCACAACGCAGCACTGGCTAGTTTCCCACACAGAAGGAAAGCACAGCCTTTGCATAAGCTTGAATGAAGAATCTAATAGTGCTCAGGATGCTGCAAAAAAATGACTGCTCTGTGAGTTAAAACATCTTGAATCTGGCTGGACAAATCAGTAGCCCGGGCATCTGGGACAAGGATATTTTCTGTCCCTGGCTATTATTGGGGGTTTTGTGCTAGCAGACAAATAGGTTTAACAAACTGCTTCCAGATGACTTACGAAAAAGCATTTGGTATATAAACCTTCCATCCAGGTTAAAGAAATCACTGCGGCGATGGCGGAGAGCTTAGCTACAGATACGAGACTCTACTCTGTGGTAGAGAATAAAGCCTTTTTCTTTATTAACTTCATTTATTTATCATTCAATTCATTTGTAAAATTTCACTTGCTGTGCTTTTAGTGTTTTAATCAACAAAATGAAAATGGAAACCTAAGGCACATAATCGGGCAATGCTTCATTTAGATACATCATAGAGATAAGATATCAAGACACCACAGTATCGGGAAGATTTTTCACACAATCACACCACTAGGGAGCTTCCTGGTTTAAAGGCTAGTCATTTATTTTTCCTGGGCAACCAAAACATTCACTGACATGGCAGGCTAGCTAATAAATGTAGGATGTGTCCACTCATGTGAATATAAGCCACTTCATCTGTCTCAAACTAGGATTATTCTAAAATGATTACGAGATTCAATTCAACCTTACTGCGCTGGCAGATCAACGAGAGAGAGATCAACAATCTGCCAGTGCAGTAAGATCCTTTGAATTGATCATTTTTAGAATAATCCTAGGTTTATATTTTCCACATATGAAACAGAGGTAAAATGAGCATGGAATTGAAGACAACATAATAGTCTAATAACACGTGTGGCACCTAAAACAAGAAAACTTCATCTGTGCTAATTATTTACAAACTTATCCTAATCATGGATACGAGTTAAAAAATAAACATGCAGACATTATTTATAATGATGTTGGGGTTTTTTTTTTATCTGCAGCTTCTGCTTCTTTCACCAGACATCTAATTTCACAGTTAAAGTCAAGTTGAACTTTCTTTTTTTTTTTTTGGAATAATTAATTTACATGTTGACATTTGCACAATTTATCTCATTTACAATAACACACACCGACACGAAGTACTGATTGATTGCTTTCAAAATAAATGTAGACATTCTGCAGTCTGCTTCCCGCTGCACCCTTACACTGCTAGAACCTACAGCGCCACACGAAAGGCATGCATCATTAGGAGAGATCACTGCAGAAGCATGCTCACTATACCATAGCTGCTTGTCCTCCAAACTTGTGTTGATAACTGTAACTCTGTACAATGTCTTCACACACACACACACACACCAACTCATTAATACTTCATGATGATGCAGACTGAGGTGGATATCAAAGGTAGGCCATGTAAATATACTGGGGGAGAGAGAGAGAGAGAGAGAGAGAGAGAGAGAGAGAGAGAGAGAGAGAGAGGGGAGAGAACAAAAACTAAGAGGGAAAAAGCTGAGCTTGTAACACATCCTCCTTTCCTCTTGAATGCAGTAATGTTGATAACAAATCACTAACTTGGATTTAATGGCGTGTTAAACAAAACAGCAGCCTGATATTTCTCCTTGCTTCCTGCCGTTTATTGAGCAGATAACGCGTCCTGCTGCACCATTTAATCACTGGGAATAATTTGATTTCATATAGACAGGAACATTAATGGATCGCTTTTATTTGCAAGGATATGCAATGATGTGCAAATTATTATATTTGCCAAAAAACACATTTAGACAACTTATAGAAACCGAAAATGGAAAAGCTGTTGACTGACATGAAGGTGTGTGCCTTAAAACAATGTTGTTGCTGTGGTTGTTGTTGATTAGCTAGCTTTTAATCACAAGGAAGAACCGGAGCAGTAATGTTAGGTGTTGAATCAATACGCTCAAGAACTGAAATATCAAAATTGCTGAATATCAGGTACTTAGCCTAATAACTGGCAAATTGACCCAAACTGAAAGAGTATGTCCTCACTATCTTGTGCTTCTTTTCTAAATGATGCTGTTTTACATTCAACTACATTTACATTTCTGACATTTGGCAGACGCCCTTATCCAGAGCAACTTACATTTTATCTCTTTTTTTTTTCATACAACTGAGCACTTGAGAGCTAAGGGCCTTGCTCAGGGGCCCAACAGTGGCAGCTTGGTGGACCTGGGATTTGAACTTACCGCCTTCCAGTCAGTATCCCAACACTTTAACCACTAAGCTACCACATCCCCTACATAACTACGTCTTTACTAAGAGTAAAATCTCTTTGTTGCAGTTGATTCTCATCGGTGTGACAGTCACTTCTGTATAGTTATATACAGAATAGCATTTCTACATAGTATCTTGTATAGCTAGCTTAGCCATTTTAAAAATCATAAGCAGCTAGTCACTTGAAAACCTCTGGCACACTCCTTCAGCCAAATCACACTGAAGATCTGCTTACATCTCACTCTGTTCTTTATACAACAATTATGAAAACATCTGCACATTTTTTGATCTATCATGGCATCAGAGCAAAGATTTCTTAAGGTAATACATGTTTATACATAGACTTTCATTATGCTGTAACATAGTTGGGGGGAAAAAATCCTTGGTCTCCCATTCAGTTTAATAAATAAATTAATTTTTTAAAAAAAAAAAACAAAAAAAACAGATATTCAAGTCAATTTTATTGTAAAGCAGCTTTACAGAGGTATAGAAACAGAAAAGGGAAAAAAATATATAAAAAGTTACTATATAAATTAAATTTATTTATATAAATATATTATTTATATTTATAAATTAATATAAATTAAAGTTACTATTTTATCCCTAATGAGCAAGCCAGCGGTAAGCAAAAACTCCCTGTGATGATATGAGGAAGAAACCTTGAGAAGAACCAGGCTCAGAAGGGAACCCCTCCTCATTTGGGTGACACTGGACAGTAAATAATAATGTCCTTTCTACAACAGCAACCAAGGGCTTATGGGGAACTATTAGGTCAGTGTGGTTTCTGAGTTCATTATAGACACTTATTCCTTGCTGTTGCAAACTGACAGACGTAACGGCAGATCTGTGACGGTGTTATAGTCCCCAGATATCCTGATACTATCCTGATAAGTTTATTGTGCAATTTACCTTGATATCTTCCAAGGCTAGAATAAAAATATTAGCAAAGGGAGTGATGATTTCAGACATGTATTTCATTAAAATACTCTCCATCATATGTGCAGAATCCTGTAGAGGATTGTACGTTTAACAAAGCTGAATATAGCTGGAGCACTTTACCGAAATTCCTCACAAAAAAACTAGATAAAATGTTTTGATGAAGTGAGTGTATTGTGTCTAGAGAGAGAGAGAGAGAGAGAGAGAGAGAGAGAGAGAGAGAGAGAGAGAGAGAGAGAGAGAGAGAGAGAGAGGGCTAGAACAAGGCACTCTTTAACCCCCATCCCCCTTCTATCCCACCACCACCTTCCTTCTCCCGACTCCCACCCAAGTATATTTTACGTCTGGGGGAAACACTGCAATGTTTCCGCTGAAACTTCGAGGAAGATGAAATTGAATATTTTGCCTATAAACTGTGGGCAATGCTGGCAATAAATCTTTTTTAATTTTACTCCACTCAACAGATCTGACAGAAATGTAAAACACATGTTCTGCTTTTATCCTGTCATTATTCCAAGAACTGCTCTGAAGTTTGCCATGTGAGACAAGAGTCTATCCTGAGGAATTGCTCAGACTTGATCGATTATTCTTCTGTTTGTTTCTTGTCGTATCCAGCGCACTCACCTGGGGAGGATCTGTACACAAGTGGAGGGATTATCAGAGCTTTTATGATGTGCGTAACAAAGTGAAGAACAGTCTGGAATCTAAGCATATGAACACTTAACCACCAGTCAGTCAAACTACACACACACACACACACACCCCACACACACACACACACACACACACACCCCCATAACCATCAAGTAACCAATAAGTCAGTCAAAGTAAACACACAGAAACACACACATACAGACAGGCAAAGCCACACAGGCAGACTCACACAGACACCACACACACACAGACTTGTACACACATAGACAGACACACACACAGACACAGCCTTTGTGGGTACTGTATTGGGGGGTCAGAAGGAAGAGAGTAAGGCACGATGCGAATAAGACACACTGACCGAGCCACGACAGATTAAAATGAATCTGACCAAACGTTGCCCAGACGTTTAAATTCCACGTGTAAGCACAAGGACGCAGACACCCACCGCATTGAGTTAGGGGGAAAAAAAACATTTGGGAGACCACACCTTTCTCCTAGTTAACTTCTTATAAACAGCCATTTCTCCCTCACTACCCAGAACTCTTCAGTGGAAGACATGGCCTCCTGGTAGAAAGCAGAAGCTGTCCAGAACTCCAGAAATCCAAGTTCCCCAGAGCATTCAGATGAAGACATCTGCTCTCACGCCATTATAAGAACGCAAAGAAACTAACTGGACTTTGTAGAAAGCACACAGTATAAGTGACATTACCACAATGCAAACATCAGCTTAATGTTTTCCAAGAAATAAGTAAACAAAGAAATAAAACGTTGCAGACTGCTTCAGTTAAGGCCAGTAACACATTATTACCCAATTAAAACTAATCGACCTGCACCGAGGTCCGGCTATCAAAAAATTCCCTGCTTGCAAATCTTAGGTTACGGAACTAAGCCGATTGAACAGTTGCCTTTTAATGTTTAACCATGGTGATTAGCTCATGGCTATAAATAAGACGTATCAGTTTGCAGAGGTTTTACTGTGTTTCTCACTGGCACTTCATGTTAGCACTTGACTAACGCCTCAGATGAGACATCAGTTTGGAAGTGTAGCATAAACACATGTTTCTTTGTTTGTTTGTCGTTGAACGTTCTGATTCAATTTGTCATCGACGTTCAGGTTCTTGACTATAATATGGTATTCAAGCCATTCTGAAGCCATTATTATGTGACGTGATTATGTGTAGAGTTCGAGGCAAACGCCCGCCAGCGCAGATCTGAGTGCGGAGCACAAGTCGTCTCACGATTATCTACAAGAAAAAAAACATGGGCATCCACTTCTTACGCTTCAGTGCAGGCTAACTCTGCAGGTATTCAGGCATATATGTAAGTATATGGTCCTAAATGATGAGTGGCTGCTGCGTATTTCAAACTAACAGTAACATATTTTCCGAAACAGATCGATCGTTTATAATTGGATGTTTGCAGTGGTGTAAGGAGGAGACACATACTCTTTTACTGTAATTAAGGACTGCACTCTTTGTTGAGGTGAAAATTCATTTTTGCACAGTTAGACTGAATAAGATTCCACATACTTCTGGCCTAGGCTACACCATTCATACTTCAGCTATGGAAAGTGTTTACAAATTTAAGTAATGCGAAGTTCTGGAAACTCAGTGGTTAATCCGTTGGACTTCTGATTAGAAGGTTGCAAGTTCAAATCCTAGGACCGACAAGCTGCCACTGCTGGGCCCTTGAGCAAGGCCCTTAACCCTCAACTGCTCAGGTGTATAACATGAGATAAATGTAAGACGCTCTAGATAAGGGCATCTGCCGAATAACGTAAAATGTCAGCGTGTGTAAGAAGGAACATAATAAGTCAAGACATTTTCCTTTTAGGAAAATGGCAAAAGGGTCAAACACACACAAATGTTATAGTCATGCTGCATTTTGACTTTAAAGGGGCATAGCGAATAGCAAGAGAACTGCTTCCTCATGTTCAAACATCACGTCTCTGGGACACTCATGGAACTAGTGACGAGAACTCATGGAGTGCTTATACATATCATGTTTAGGGATTACAAAAAGGAAGCTGAATTATGGACCTTTTATGTAGGAATCTGACTTCAGCTGCATTGACAGAAATGCAAAAGCACTCTGTATCAGTAATACAAATAGAATTAAGCTACGATCCTCTAAAATGAACCATATGGTACATTATAATTTTGGATCAATCCTCCTCATGGCATTAAACAATTTTCAGGGCATAAATTGGCAAATATCCAAACGAGGACCTTTTCTTTTAGAACTTAAAGATCTCTTATACTAGACAACAATTCCTGACAATTTCATCGCAAGAATTGTTCAAGATTAATCGATTTATACCGTTCTCTGTAGCACTCGTTTTTATAGGGCCATGCTCCTTTTGTAAATCTTCCATATCTCAGTGACTAATGTTGCCTTCATGCGCTCTGGGAATGATACTCCTTCCCACTTCCTACGTGGTAATTACTACGTGGTAATTACAACTATGTCGTGTTCACATGCATTTTGTCGTGAAGAACATAAAACATGGACGAAACCTGCTTCATTCATGCATATTACTTTTTCATGTTTTAGGTTTGACACCATGACGCTTATAACACACAGTTAGCTAGCTTGTTGAGGATAATGGAAGCTTTGGTCAAAGCTATATTCATCATGTAAAAAAGTGCACCATGCTTGCTGAAATGCACAGACAAATATGACTTGCCAATACAGCAGGCACTAACAGTTTAGAAAAATAAACAAAGCCAGTTATTCGGTACAGAAACTGCTTCTGCTTCTGCTTCTGCATCTCCTTCACCACATTGAAAGTCTTGGGAACTCGGGTATCAATATTAGTTTCCCAGTCGTAATTACGACCTGATGTGCAACTTCCTAGTGGGAAACTTGTATTTATCATAATTCCACACGTGAAGGCAGCACAATGCACACACATGACATTTTGCAGACTATTTACTGAAAATAGTGACATTATTTCAAGAAAGTATGAAAGCATGGTGAGTCAGAGGCATAACATGGACCTACTTTTAAAAAAAAAATATTTCAGTAATCCATATCATTGTATCATGCATAGTAGTAATAAGTTAAGGCCACTAGTGCTTTTTGCTACTCTTCCACAATAGCTTTCTTCAGCTTCAGTTTCTTCAGGAACTGTCTACATTACGTATTTTAAAGAAAATAATAAAAAGTAAAAAAAAAAAATAATTTTAATAACTTGAAAATTAATTTGTAGATTTGGATAGAAATGGGTCATTCTGTATTCTGTAGTCTTTTATAGCTGAAGAAAATTTGCAGTCATCAAGATTAATATCCTAAGAAATAAATAAAAAAAATGCTGAAAAAGAATGAAAATACAATATCAACCAACAATCAGCTCCAAAATCAACTAAACACATCAGAAACATGTCTAATGTGTTTCAGGGTGGGGTTTTCCACAAACACAAAAGTAAAGCCACAAGCACAACAGTGTTATTTAAATGGCATTAGTATTGGGAATCTGCAATGCTTGAAATTCAGGAATCAGTATTGAGACAGATTGAGGTAGTGATCTATCATTAATAAGAAACCATTGCCTGAATTATTTTCACTCATTTGTTTTAGTACAGCTACATAGTAAATAGCCAGGCTGTATATCACCTGTTTTGACCATTAACAGTAAGCAGTACAGCAAAACAGAACACTTCGAAAAGTCCTTCGTCCTGGGACCTTTTGTCAGGCCACACAGTTTGGATAAAACCCAGCCTCTGCCACAGGGAAGGAGGAAGTGAAATCTCTCCTAATAATCAGGACACAGCAGCCAGTGTTTGCTCATCTGGCATGCTCCAGTTTGTCTATAGCAGCCTACAGCAAGTGACCTTAAGTGTGTTTGGTTTAACAAAGCCGGGCTACAAATTCTACCAAACACAAAACCATTTGAAATGAGACTACGATTAAGAAAGAGCTCTTAAAAATGCACTTTTTTTTCCGCACACTATGCTTAATTCACTCTCCAAGTGCATTGAAGAGGCAACTCTGCAGTCTACCTATCTAGAGAAGTCTTAATTATCTGCCATAGTATCTAATCCTTTTTCTCACATCAGAGTAAGAGCTGTTCGAGAAAATCCTCTTAAACTAATCAAAAGGATATCATTAGGATCTGCCATAATGGTAGGTGCAGGCGCAATTGCAAATGACAGGAGAGACTTCTGCCACTGGATGGCCAGAATCTGCGAAATGTCTAAAAGCCACACGCATATAATAATGTCATTTCTCAACTGAATCGCATTCAATGACAAAACAAAAATAATCACTAAAAACAAAATAATAATAATAATAATAATAATAATAATAATAATAATAAAAAAACGTGTGTGAATAGAACAACAACAGGTGGCCTGCGCACGAGACCGGTTTGATCTTGCATCTTCACCAACCGACGTCATGAGCGCTTATTTATTTCATATTATTTCACATAATCTAGGAGACTAAATGAACACAGCAGATCTGAAAGTAACAGCGACAAAACAAACACCCTTACTTAATTCCGAGTGATCACTACAACATGCAAAAGTAAAGAAAGAAAGAAAGAAAAACTTAAAGAAAACACGCGTGTCCGTTACCATGGTTTCCGCTTGTCAACCATCAGACAGCCTTCCATGGCGTTTGTGTGGGCGAGCTCATCAGCGACAACAACTCCAGGTGTCCTCACCTCCACCGACAACAACATGAAAAGGGCTTTACTTTTACCCTGTTTGAATGGCAGGTTACTATTTCAGCATTTGAGATCCACAAAAACAAACTTACCTCAATGCAGAAGACGTCGGGAAAGTTCAAAAGCAAACGCAGCAAGAAGGACTTGATGGTTAGTGAAAAGTAGCGACATGCACGTTTCAATCAGACAGCTGATATTCCTGGTAGCCGCTTTGTGGCTGCTCCACTGTTTGCTACTTCTGTTTCGGTAACACCGGGAAAGAAGCTCCGCCCCCGGTGAGTCGGTGTTATTTGGCCACGCCCCCTGCAACACCAGGCGCAGTCGCCACGCCCCTTTGAAACACCAGGTCAAGTGTCTCACAGAGGGCGAGAGTCAAAACAAGTCACCTATCTGAAATTACCAGAACGAGCAGACTGCCCTGAAACGCAAAATACACCCAGCAACTATATTAATTATCTGTATGTCATCTTTTTGTGATTGTGATCCTGTTCTATTTTCATGGTTCCTTCCATGACCCACAATGCCATACGATTGCATGCTGAAAGTGGCCACAGAGGGAATTGGACTCTACCTAAATAGACTGGTACAGCTTTCAACCCAGTCTTTAGAACCGCATCTCAGAGAACCGATGAGTGGGACACACTGTCAATCTGAGGATGAATGAAGTTAATTTTCAAGTTGTCTTTATTTGTCAAATATACATTACTGCTCAGTGAAATTCTTTCTTATTGTATCCCATCCTTGGGGGTTGGGGTCAGAGCACAGGGTCAGCCATGATACAGCACCCCTGAAGCAGGGTGGGTTGTGGACCTTGCTCAAGGGCCCAACGGTGGCAGCTTGGCAGTGCTGGAGTTTGAACCAAGATCTTCCAGTCAACGACTCAGCGCCTTAACCACTTGAGCTACCACTGCCCAGTGTATATCAATTAGCCATTAATATAGGTATATTAAATGCGTCAGAATATTATGCATCAGTCTTTCTATTTTTTAAAAGCAAATAAATGCTCTATTCTCTAAAACTATGCATCCATTTTTGATCAAGGCAAAACAATTAACAAAATATATAGATATATTGTTCTAATCTCTTGTCAATACACCATGTGAATGACAGACATAAGCAATTACTCAGCTGGCGAGTGGTTCGTTCATTAATCAGTCCATCTGTATCCTCTGCCTCAAACCTAATGGATTCTAAATTATTTCAACTTTCTTTTATCATCATCATGCATGTCATCTTGTAGATTGTTTGTTATCTCAGTTACACGTGATATAGGTGGAGTAACAAGTATGATGGGTTGAATCACAAAGGAGTAAATATTTTTTATTTTTTGTTCTCGTGCAAGTCTCTGTAACTAGCTCATTATGATAAAAGCTACACATCAGTTAGTTGTTGAATAGTGTCTTCATCTCAGAGATTGCAGGAAGGGTCCTTTAAGCTTCATTTATAATTCACTGGTTTATAAAAACACATGATTATCAACATTGTAAAAGTTTTACTGTATGCCCATATTGTGAAAATCACTAAACTGAATAATGCTTGTGTCAGAAGATTGTGTGCGCATTCATGCTCTAGAATTATGGATTTCTGGTCATAAAATTAAGAGTTTATGCCATGGCGTTCATATACTGTTGTGTTTGACACTGTATAACTCCCAGTAATTGGCACAATGTGGACATGCCCAAAACCACATAAACAGAAACTATTTAGCTGAACCTTTGCACTGTCTTTTTTGCATGCATTTTTTTGCATTCTGGGTTTTTGAGAGTGAAGCGAATTCTGTAGCCTAGTTAATAGTTTCTGACAGATTTTGGGTGTTTGGGTTTTTAACCCTTCCAACCACAGCTGTAGATGATAGCAGAGTGTGCCAAATTGGCCAAAAGTAGGAACAGGATTTGAATGACATCATTTCCCAGTCACTTAAAACAATCTGATTTAAAAGATTACCTATTATTTCTCAAAATACCTCAAATCAATGGAACTGTATTAAAAAAGAGTCAAAGACATGATTCAACCTCCAAGAGGGTCGCTCAAAAGGCACACACAGGTTTGAGTAAACAAAAATACATTTGGAAACTAAACAGGAAACTGGAGGGAAGCCAGTGAGAGTGCCCACCCTTCCTGTTTGCTCCTAAGAGACCTGGGCCATTTCCAAGGACTTCAGATTCCAGAAATCTACTAAAATCTCCACTGGTGGAGAAATGGCCATGAATAATTATGGTATGTTGACAGTGCACCATCTAGAGGTGCATTAAGGAAAGACAGAATCAGAAGAACTAGTTGTACAAGTGAAGTTGTTAGTACACTTTAAAAAACAAACAAAAAAACAGTGATGTAATGGATATTATGAATATGTAGAACCACTGCTACCTGCAAATTTTCAACTGTACCTGTTTTATAATACACCATTTAGGAGATTGTTTTTAATTCAGAAAAAATCACATGTTAAAGATTATTTCATATTTTAATATGATCACGAAAAAACAATAATTATGTAGGTGCAATTCCTCACATGTCAATATTTCTTAATAGGAGAAATGGGGAATTTTTTAGTATTTGCAATGACATATTTAAAAATAATAAGCTAATTCAATAATATGTTAAAAACAGCCTACATTTTCTAAATATCTGTTTCAGAATTGAATGCGATACATCTTAAGGGAGAAATACAATCACACCAGTGAAAAAAATATTAAAACAGAATGCCCAAAACTGTATTTCTTTTAATTAATGAAAGGCATGTAGAAAACATTGCACACTGAAAAGCAAAATCTTTATTGCATTACTCTTGCAACTGATCAAATTTTTCTGTATTTTGTTATATTTTATATGCATGTCTGACCATTTTGTGTCTTATCATTCGCAATTTATTTTATTATTAGCAAATTTACTAACCTTTTTGCATATTTTAGTAAACTGCTGGTCTCCTGGAATTTTCGTACACAACAATCACTATAATTTACCCTGAATGCTGAGAAAACCCTATGTTGATTAGAGAGCTCAGAGCTGGTATCTGAGGGTACAGCAGGCACAGGCTTGTGTAGATGGTAGGGTCAACAGCATGAATTTATTGACCCAACCTGCGGTTGTGTAATGGTGTGGGGAATGTTTACATGGCACACTTAACACAAATTTGGTCCCGTTAACATTTATCGAGCATCATTTGATTGTCACAGCCTTCAATCTGAGATTTGAAGGGTAGGGGGGTGAGGGGTCAGTGGTCATTGACATTAGATGGACATGGATGTATTCTTTCCATTTTTAAATAGTTTTAATGTGTTTTAATAGTAGAGAGCTTCACAAACTTTTCAGAAATTTGGGAAATATTTTCTGTTTGTTCCACAAAAATCCAAAATAATCCACTTTCTGCTAACAGCCAATAAACCTTATCTACCAACTTTTACTTGCTTTCGGCTGCTCCCTGTTCGGGGTCGCCACAGCGTACCAATTGGTCCGCACAACAACTTGGCACAGGTTTTACGCCGGATGCCCTTCCTGCCGCAGCCTCCCATTTTTCCGGACTTGGGACCGAGGCATTGGCTGGGAATCGAACCCGGGCCTTCCGCATGATAGGCGAGAAACCTACCACTGAGCCACCAATGCCTCACCATCTACCAACTTTTACTAGCAGCCAATAAGCCTCATCTGTGACAGTCCGAGCCCTGCCAACCCACTTATAACAGCTGCCTGTGTGCACTTTGGCCACTAGAAGCCAGTAGTGTACACTTGAAGCCTGGAAAGGAACCATTTTGTCAACACATTCGGTTGGGAAGCTTTAACCCTTCTCATAACACCTTTTCGGTGTAGCGTCATGTGACATTAACTGCGCCTCGCTAGGGGGAAAGACGGCGTCAGGTGCATCACAAGCCTCATCTTTCAGGCGCACCGATTCACAACACGCATGCGCATAACCCTCCCTTAAACGTGCGTACTGCGCGTGTTACTGTAGTACGCATGCGCGTTGGGGATTAAACTATCTACCTAGCTCTAAGCGTTTGAAATGGTTAGTACGGATAAATAACCGAGTGTACGGTTTTGGTTGTTAACCAAACCATTCATTTAGATACACAGATAAATAATTACATTTTAAGAAAAAGTCTTATCTGAAAGAGTTAAGGTTAAAATATGTACCTAGCTAGTTAGCTTAGCAGCAGAGACACAGCTATGTAGAAGACAACAGAGCTAAACGCTGTCAGGATCTCCCCCTGATTCAGCTGTTTTTTTTCAGAAACAACGTTTACTAAGAGGTCCTCGAGAAAGATCACAGTTTCTTGATAGGAGCAGCTTACTGAGAATGAATTAGGTATGTGCTTTTTGAAATCACACAGAAACACTTCTCTTGGGACTGGCTGATGTCAGGTTCACTATTGTTGCCTTTTCCACTGAGATGATGTTTAATCTTACATCAACAACGCAACTATTCTCATGCATGCTTGTCTAATTTTTTTTGTACTGAATCCTATTGCTATTGCGTGATTAAGAGTCTATTTTCAAATTATTCACTGCCTGTTATCACAGTACTTATCACCCAAGACTGATTATTTGCTGCACATCATCAGAAGTTGATCTGATCCATAGGACCACATGGCATCAGAAGAGATGGAGGGCATGTGCCCTCTGCCGGAGATGACGACCATCAAGGTGGAGCCTGCTGTAACTATTGGCACGGCGGAGGATGCCAGCTCCCAGAATGTGGCCATGGGCCCCAAATTCATCTTGCCAAACCGCTTTGACATGAACGTGTGCTCACGCTTTGTGAAGTCTCTGAATGAAGAAGACAGTAAAAACATCCAAGACCAAGTGAACTCTGACCTGGAGGTAGCATCAGTCTTGTTTAAAGGTAAGACAAATGAAACGTAAGAGCCAAATGGTACCCACTACATCTATGTTCAGGTCATCCAGATCATTCAAAAAGTGACTTGTGCCACCTGTGTAAAGAATTGTGGCAGGATGCAATCAAAATATAGAACTGAGAGGTTGAGGGTTAAAGATCTGCAGCTGCTGCACTGCATTTCAAGTTTTTGCGCTGCACTAATATATTTTGATTATTCTTCAGAAACCATTTTGGCTTTCTGAGATGCACAATTTTATCCACTACAGATTTGATAGCAGAATATTGATTAATCCATTGTTTTGTTTAATGGATAGTGTCTTTCTCTTTCCAGCGGAATGCAACATTCAGACCTCACCGTCTCCTGGGATCCAGGTTAGACATGTATACACACCTTCCACCACCAAGCACTTCTCGCCGATCAAGCAGTCCACCACACTTACCAATAAGCACCGCGGCAACGAGGTCTCGTCCACTCCACTGCTTGTTCACTGTGAGCTCAACACTTCTTTTTTTTCAGAACTTTTCTGATCAACCGCAAACTAGAGCTCTGCTATTTTCCAGCATACATTTTTCACCTTGATAAACCCATAAACAAACTTATTTAGTATTGCCTTCACATAACGGATGTTTACATATAGTCCACAAAACAAAATAATTGAATTTATACTAATGAACTAGTTCAAAAGTTTACATATGCTTGATTCTTAATACTTGTTAACTGGATAATCAATAACTGTTTTTATGTTTTGTGATTTTGAGTCCCTTGTTTGTCCTGAACAGTTAAACTAAGTACTAAAAGACAAAATTAAGATCTCTTATCAAAATAATAATTTACACTGATTATCCCGTTCAAAAGTTTTATTTTGTTTGTCTGCTGTTGATTTTTCCAGCTCTGTCCATTCACCAGCTTGCAGCACAAGGAGAAATGATCTACTTGGCCAGCCGAATAGAACAAGGTAACCCTCTGTAATCATATAAAATGAGTCATTTTTGCAATCTGTCTTGACAGATTTGTGCTATAATGCTTTACACTGGTTTGGATTTTGTCTCTCTGCCAATCAGAGGCAGCAATAAACCTGCAGGATGAAGAGGGCTTCACACCGCTAATGTGGGCTGCAGCTCATGGTCAAATTGCTGTGGTGGAGTTTCTGCTCCAGAGTGTGAGTGTTGTAAACCTTATTCATCAAAGCTGCATATGGTTTCATCTGATCATAAACTCAAGCATATGTAAATTCTACCACCAGCTACCTCATTCAGTTTTGCCTATGAGATGAAACACGTATCTGATCAGAGTGAGTACATTTGAGCAGATTTTTAATTAAATCTGTCCTACACTATATGGCCAAATGTATCTGACCATCACAATCACATGAAAGTCATCCACACCACTCTGGGGAAGGCTCTTCCCTAACCTATTGCCACAAAACTGGATGCACACAGTTGTAGTGTCTTTGTATGCTGTAAACTGACTTTCTTTTCACTGGAACTAAAACATATTCAAGCATAACAGTGCTCCTGTGCACAAAGCGAGGTCCATGAAGACTTGCTGAGTTTACAGTGGCAGGACTTAAGTGTCCTAAACAGAGCTCAACCCCAACGAACCCCTCTGGGACGAACCGGAAAGCCGACTGTGCCCCAGACCTCCTCACCCAACACCTCACTAATGTGCCAAGATCTATTGGAAAGTTTTCCCAGAAGAGTGGAGACTGTTCATACAGAAAAGGGGGACTGGAAAAGGATGTTCAGAAAAAAACTAATGTAGTGTTTCTTTTTCAGGGTGCAGACCCCCACATTTTGGCTAAAGGAAGAGAAAGTGCATTATCATTGGCCTGTAGTAAAGGGTACACAGATATTGTCAGAATGCTCATTGACTGTGGTGTGAATGTCAATGAATATGACTGGGTAAGAAATTGCATGCAAAAAAGGTCTATTCCATTACATTAATAGCTGTAACATAAGTTGTAGTACTATTATTATACCATTCATTAACTATAATCATGTTTACGCTTGCCTCAGAATGGAGGCGCTCCTATACTCTATGCAGTGCACGGGAACCATGTCCGCTGCGTGGAGCTACTATTGGGTAAGTGGACAAAGCTTAAGTCATTACATACACTAGAGTTTGAATACAATTCGAAGTGGCTGTGCACTATATAAAGTTTCATCTTTTGAACAGAGAACGGAGCTGACCCAACCATGGAGTCTGACTCGGGCTTCAATGCTATGGACATGGCAGTAGCAATGGGCCATAGACATGGTAAGGACAGTTTTAGTCTGCCAGCTTGGGCATTTGTTGATAAATGTCTGTCACATTTATGTCCATAATTTACTAACAATAGGTGTCATTTGTCAAGCTGGATACAAAGAAATGTATTTGTTTGTACTGATTTATTCATATCATTTGTAGGAGCATTTACACAAGAAACTATATGAACTATAATAAATCTTGCATGATTGCCTTACAGTCATGCTTAGTTACTTGCATTTATATACACAGATTATGCTCTATATATTTAAGTTTAAATAGCGTGTGCATTGCACATTGTGGGGCAATGGTGGCTCAGTGGTAGGTTTCTCGCCTATCATGCGGAAGGCCCGGGTTCGATTCCCAGCCAATGCCTCAACCCCAGCCACTGGATGCAGTGCCGGTCCCAAGCCCGGAAAAATGGGAGGGTTGCGTCAGGAAGGGCATCCGGCGTAAAACATTTGCCAAGTTGTTGTGTGGACCACTGTCTCATGCTACAATGAGTCATATACTCGGCTTATGCTGTGTGTGGGAACACACACAGGCCCCTCCAAAGGTATTGGAACATGTACAATTCTTTTTGCTGTACACTGAGTTTGCGATCAAAAGATGAATATGAGATGTGTTAAACATCCTAGAACATGCACCTTTGGTGGCAGACTACACACTGTTTAGGTGAGCAAAAATGTTGAAACAGAGTAATTTAAAGTAAATAACACTTGATGTTTGGTTACATATCCTGTGCATGCAAATACGGGACATGTATCAAGCCAATGACCTACTGACATTACCAAACTCTCCAAGTAGGTATAATGCAAAACATTCTCGAACCCTTAAAATAGTAAGGGCATCTCCTGTGCACAGCCTACTTCATGTCACCCCACAGGTTTTTAGTTGGATTCAGGTCTGTCTACTGGCTAGATCATTCACAAACATTGATCTTTTGTCGTGTAAACTTTTTAAATTTTTTTATATCCGTTGTAACTAAGTACATTGCCCTAATGTGGTTTGGAAATGTATTTCTACTACTCCATAATTTCAGTGGAATTGGTGATCCCATCCCGTGCCACCCAGAAGGAGATGGGGTTCCTTTCCTTTCTCATGTCACCTCAGCTGGCTTGTTCATCAAGCATCTAAATCTACATCCAGATTTTTGTAAAGCTGCTTTGTAAAAAGCAGTTTGCTAAAAGCACTATAGAAATAAAATTGAACTGAATGATTATTACATTCTAATTACATTGCTTGAGCGCATCAGATTAATGCCATATGTTCTAGGAGCACCCTAGAAAAACCCTGTTTAGCCAAGCAAAACTATTCATTATAGGCACTTGAGCTATTTAGACACTTTAGATCAGGGGTACATGATGAGCCTGTATGGGTGCAGGTTTTCATTCCAGTCAAACTGGAGCTGCACCTGATTCCACCAGTTTAATCAGTTGAGTTGATCTTTGCTTTCAGTAGATTCAGGTGCGGCTTCTGCTTTACTGGAATGAAAACCTGCACCCACACCGGCCCTTTCCATTAAGCTGTGATCAAAAATGGACTAAATCTCATGCTATACCCAAATGTGACGCCTTTGTTTTTGTGCTGTTTTCAGTTCAACAGGTGATGGAAGCACATCTACTGAAGCTGCTGCAAGGAATCAAAGAGTGACTGCAACTAGTGAAGACAAACTGCAGGAGAAAAAGGGCACCAAAAGAAGACTGATTACTGCTGTGAAGATCAGTTAGAGAAACCTGATGAACTTTGTGCATGTTTACATTAGTTTGAAGTTACTGGAGCTAATTTAATCTTCCATTTCTTTTTTTAAGCTACATGTTAAAGTGTGAAGTTGTGTACTGTGGATATTTATTCAGTGTTTTGGTCACTGTGTGATACGGTAGTGTGTGTTCTCTATCAAGGATTTTCAATGAAATAACTGTTCTACAATAAAGTTGGACGGCCAAAATTTCAGACTGCACTATATTAATTGTATAAGAATTCATATTTAATTCACAGAACTTTATTTTTTTATTCCACAAATAAGGAGCATGAGCATGTAAGCCAGTGAAGTAACATGAAGCTGTACAAAGAATATTAATCTTGTGCAAAATGAATGCTCTTGGATAAATAATTGAATTTTAAAACCTGTTGTCTCAAAGTTATACGCTTTTATACACAACACATAAGCTACTTAAGTGTATGAATCAATGCAATGAAAAGTAATTAATACACATAACCATAGGGAGTTGTTTCATTAGTAACTCAGTGATATGGGAATTTTTATCCAGGCTCCTTATATTATAAGGCACTTTTTATCTCGGGTTTTCAGCAACGTGACAAATGTTCTAAACTGACCACATCTCAAAGTGTTGTGGATTTCAAAAACTATGACATGCTCATTATCTAAGACCATTTCCAAGTATGTTACTTAAAAATAGGTGATGATGGACATCTGAACTTTGACATACTCTATTTAGTCAAAGGTTTGTGGACACCTGACCATCACATCCACGTGTGGTTCTTCTCCAAACTGTCTGAAGTGCAGAACTGAGGAGAATGTCTTTGTATGTTGTAGCATTTCAATTTTCCTTCACTGGAACTTAAAGCCAAGCCTGTACCAGCATGACAATGCCCTGTGCACAGAATCAACTCCATGAAGCTTACCCATAGTTTGCCAAGGTTAAAGTAAATGAACCCGAGTGGCCTATATAGAGCCCTGACCTCAACCCCACTGAACACCTTTGGGATGAACTGTTGATTCTGACTGGAATCCAGTCCTGTATTTGACCTCACGACACTTTTGTGGCTGAATGAACATAAATCCCCAGTGACACTCTCATGGAAAGATTTACCAGAAGAGTGGCGGTTATTCGAACAGCAAGGAGACAAAATATAGTGTGATATTCACAAATTAGTAAAAGTATTGCTTTTTGGACAACATGCTTTTTTTAATTGATGGATACCAGATCTTTTTTTACAGAACCTGACACATAATACACAACTTAAATTGAATGAGGCATAGATGTGGGTACTTGGGTAAGGATAAGTGGGTTATGTCTGGAGTAAGGGTCCAGTAAAACCCAGTCTGGGATTATCACTTCATTACACTGTACTATTTTCAGCCTGTTATTGCTTTTAGACAAAAATCACTCATTGTATAAAAATTCTATTATAGAACTATATAGAAGACTTTATCAGGATCCTCACACACATCCATCAATGTTTTGTGCTGCTTATCCGACAAAGGAAAACCTGGAGCCTGTACCAGATGACTGGGGGCACACCCTCGACAGGGTGTCAACCAATTGCAGGGCACAATCTCACACCCCCCTGCCAATTTTGAGATACCAGTTAGCCTCTGACAAAATTTCAACTGGAGAGAAAAAAAGGAGTATCTCCAAGGAAACCACTAATGCATGAAAACAGTAGAGGCAGGAATCGAACCACGAGGTACCAAGCAAACATACAAACCAATAAACAGAGCCCCCCGTTTTATACAACAGGACAAATCCTAAAACCACTGGTCATAAAATGCAAAATCTGCTTTCATGTTTGATTTTCATGACCTTATAAAATAAATTGAAGGACAACTTTGTTTAATTAAGGGTTAACTGACCATTGTATTGTCAACAGTACAAATACTGTACTTTTAGTAATGACTGTCCATAAATATTTGCTTTACTTTCACAATTCATAAACCTCACTGAGATGTGCTGGGAAACAAATCACAAATATTTGCAACTGTAAAGTAAAGCATGTTTCTTTAAAAAAAAAAAAAAAAAGAAATAATAAAAAAGGCAAGAGTGCTGTATTTATTAAGCTCATCAAAAGCAAATGTTTATTTCCAGATGTGGGTTTCAGCTAGGCCGCAAAGGAGAGTCTCAGTAACAAGGAGAGATGGGCAGGATGCCCTGGGGTCCACACACACACACACACACCCACCACACTGTGTGGTTAAACACACTTTTCACACTCTCAGCTTAGACACAGGGGGAAACAGCAGTGCACGTGAGAAAAAAAAAAATACAGAGACTAATACATTTATTAAAAAAAAAAAAGAAAAAAAAAAGAAAAAAAGGAAGAGGGAGTCCCACGTGGCCCGGCTGAGTTTGGAGATTCTGAACGTCTGTCTCCTTTCGAGTTAGTTTGCCTCATCCTTTGAAGCCTCGTCGAAATTCTCCACGAGATCTGCAAACAATGAAAATGTACAAAACGTGAGAAATTGCTTGAATCACAGACGGATGGGAATTGTAGTGCAAATGAAACGGAACTGAAAAACATTAAGCTTTAGCGAGCCATCAACCCCTTGTGAGACTTAACCACTTGTTACATTGTCTAGTGGCAACTAGTGGGTGTGAACTGAGGGCAATCATGATGGCAGTTTAAAGATGGTGGCTCAGCAGTTTAAGTATCTGAGCTACTGATCAGCAGGTCAGGGGTTCAGACCCCAGCACTGCCAAGCTGCCACTGCTGGGCCCTTGAATAAGTCCCTTAACCCTCTCTGCACCAGGCTGCTGTGTCATGACTGACCCTGTATGAGGAAAACACAGTGCTGTAATGTAATGTGGCGAAAGCTTATTTGTGGAACAGTCCGTGCCCCCTCAGCTAGGAAGGTTTTAGATCTTTAGGGCAAAGCTACAAAATAAATATTTTGCTTGCTCAGAGTGTTACAGAAGTATGTTATAGGCAGGAAACTTACTCTTACTTCTTGTACATTTTTTGGCTCATCTATCACAGCTCTTACAACATAAAACCTTGCAGTAAGAGAAGCCTAAAGAAAACAAATCTGCTTCCACAATGTGCCACCCAAAGCACAAAATTAGTCTGAAACATCAGTCCACAAGGTATTTAGTTTATAAGATGTGTCTACTGCATAGGATTCATGAATAAACCTGGTTGATTAAGATTAGGTGATTAGTAATTTTAAAATAAATCCCATTTTAAAATAAGAACAATTAAAGTTAAAAAACTGGACTTACCTGGAACTTCATCATCTTCCTCTCCTACTGCCACTGGTGCTTTTCCATCACCAGCTGCAATAAAAAAGGACAAGGTTAAAGATCCGATCACATCAGAATCTTGTAAAAGAAACAAAGGGCTTTGACGAGACGTTATTCAAATATCAATTATACACGAAAAAGATAAATACTTTAACCTCGCCATAAGGACCTTTAACGACAGCTGTCCTGATACCAAAATCAAACCCCCATCACACACCTGTTCCCAGACCTCTCTACACACCGCACATTCACACACAAGCTCAAAGCTCAAAAATCAGTCCCTAAAATAAGAGCCAGTGGGAGGGCTGGTAAACACCAAACTTCTATAATGCTTCATTTTTGTAATCGAATAGGCATCAGTAAAATGTGCATTTGCCACAAACAAAAAACGAACAAATGATAAATTTGCTATCAGTACAAGTTCAGGCAACACACCGTTCTATAGAATTCTTTATTTTTTAAAATGAATGAACAATAAAGAGTTTATGTTGATCATAGCATTTTCGGTGTCCTAACCCAACTCTGTAGCATGCATTATATCCTTTCCCGTAGTCAAACAGTGTCCAGAGTACTCCTGTACTCATCCAACATCTTTATCAGCTTCTGGTTCACATGAGGCCAAATGACATCCCATTTCTTAATAGCAACATTAAAGCATGGAATTCAGAAAAACAAAGAATAAAACACTGAACTGTCCTTTGTGTTAAACAATATTGATACAAGAAAACCACTTGTGTAAAACACTCACCTTGTTTGGGCAGCGCCTCAGCGAGTTTCCTCAGACTGGTCAAGCTGTCGGCACCGAGCTGATTGAGGATGGATGGCAGCATCTCTGTGAGCTGCTTGGTCTCGGCATGGCCTGTGATAGTGAAGGTGTTGGCTGCCAATGAAGCCTGAACTTTGGGGTTGTTGAAGTGGATCACTGTTCCCTGGTTTGTAAACATGTTCACCTGCAAAGTCCGAGCATAGAGTAGCCTCGATCAGATACAGAACACGGGTACAGCTAATAATGCCGTCAGGCATCCTGAATTGAGAAATGACTGAATGGTGCTGCTCCATTCTATCAACAGAGTTAAATGTAGAACTGTCTGAGCTACATGTCCGATCACATAAAAAGTAACCAGTTCTGGAGAGACGTCAATAATTTAGTCACTGAATACATAACCACCTCATTCATTAATGACCTACTGCTCGGCAAGCTCATACAGAGCACAGTGAGTGCATTGGTCATAGCACATGACTAACAGGCAAATTAAGATCCTGTGGCTAAATCTTTAAAATCATTCAATCAGGCATATAACATTTAGAGAGCTACACACCTTTATGCCACACCCTATGTAGTAAGCATATAAAGTGAGTAAGACCATGCAAGATTTAGCTTAAAGCCACACTATTGAGGCGATGATTTGAATCACAAGGAGGACGACAAAACTTTACTGTGGGGAAAATAAACAAATCCAAAACATTATGGACGGAAACTACTGTGATATAATGTTTGTGAAGACATGATTGTGATGATTGCATGTGTTCTGAATAATATTTAATGTCAGCCATATTCCTCTGCTTAATACACTGGCAAGATGTTTAGCCAGTTTAAGTGAGCACAAAGTATTTTGCATTGGAAATAAGGACAGTGTGACTGTGCACTTGTGTACAGTGGGAAAAAAAGTTTAAAACGTTCCCATGTCCATTTACAACACTTCCACATGTTGGCCACTACATGGAACAAGCAATCAATGTTCATAAAGCAGCCATGCACTTCATATCCTATACAGATTAATTTTATGAACTAGTGTGTGTACAGAGAGACAGAACCTCCTCAATGCCGGAGATGTTATTGACGCCCAACTTTTTCAGAGAAAACTGGAGTTTCTTGTCATCTGCGGTAGCGGTTCTGTGTACAACCTTCTTCTTTCTGCGTGCAGTGCCCTATGTAACAACAAAACGCATAACAATTAAATTCATATAATCAATACCTATCCGTTACAGATACAGAAACGTCGTCTTACCTTTCCGCCGATGCGGACTTGCGCCTGCAGTTTGGCTAATTTCTCCTGGTTCATTATTGTCTCTTTCATCTGCAGGACAAAGCATTGACATGTTTACATAATACAAGCACTCTATAACAGATTCCTTGAAACCCCCCAGTACAGAATTACTTCATTTTATTTTTGATGAGATAAGCAACTCTCCTGCATGCGATACAGCTCTCCAGCACACTACAGCCGCTGATATTTATGTAAATATAGTTTGTGGTACTCTGACCAAAGACGACTTCTTTCTACAAGAAACAAGCTACATTCTGTTAGAGCATTGTTAGCACTATTGCTTGAATACTCAAATCTGATTGGTCAAAGGGTGTTCATTAATTTTCTATGACTGTAGCTCAGAAAATAGAGCCAAAACAACCCAGCACATTTTAGATATGATCTAAATATATTAGCATTTCAATAACGGCTTATTTGCACGTTATCGTAAAGGGACTTGACACTTTGCAAGAGTACTAATAGATAAAAAACAGGAAGTTATTTTACAAACAAAAACAATTGTTGATACAGTACTTTTAAGAGGACTTTAGGACAAATGATTTTTGGTTGCTGTTTTTAGTCTTAATTTCAAAGGAAACTGGTGAGGAAACAACTGTATGTAAGGAACACCACAAAACTGACTTAGATGAACATGTTTTTTAATCATGTGCAGCTAGCGTCCACCAAACAACCCCCTGCATATGAGCTGTTACCATGGAAACAATAATGTACTAGAACAAGCGCATTCCTTCACGTTACAGCCGGAACTACTTTCCAGGCTTTTTGCTGTTACAGGACAGTAAACTTTGTCCAATCAGATTTAAGAATTCACCACGTGATTAAAGAAATACGTGACAAAAACGAGCTTACTTCTCACAAACATAGCGTACGCTTTAAATATTACTAACCCGGTGAAAGTAAGTGATATTCATTAGTACAATAAAAAGAAAAAAAAAGTCAATTTTGGCAAATCCCTGTGGTATAAGAAGAATAAAACACTGCTGTTATGGGAAAGTTATCCGCTTTAGAGTGTTACCAGTTACCTCAGCACGTCCCGTTGTTTTATACTTAGCTATTCTGATCACAATCTGCCGACTTGTAGCGCATTTCTGAGCAAGCATTAGCTACTTCCACCCTGAAGACAGTTAGCACCACTGATATCAGCTAGGCTAAGTGAAGATCCATGTGCCGACTTCCTACCAAGCCACGCTAGGCTGTGAAACACAGACAGCACCGGGAGTTAAAGGGGTGCGGTCTAAAATCACAAAAGACAAAAGTTAGCATTTAACCGGCTAAAGCATTCTGATCGAAGTGCCGTGTTAAGACAATTTCTTCAGCAACAAAACAGTGTTGGATAAGTAACCAGCGACCGGCTTTTATCCAAAAAAAAAAAGGCAACAGTAGTGTACAGGCCCAAGCCTACAACTAACGCTAACTCATGGCTTTGGGGCGCTGTGAACCAGCTATACAACCTCCTGACTTCTTTTCATTCAAAAGTCAAATCCAATCTATTCAAAGGCTTCACAAAAAAGTGTTGATTTCTTTCAGTAAACGTTAACATGTCAGGGAAGGCAGTGCTGTGTGAGCTTTCTAGCTACACTCACTGCCATATAAAAGCTTGGAAAAAAAAAGGACAATTGGTCAAGTTATAATTAACATAGTCACATATGATCCGTATTCTTGTTGTTTCCTGATAAGGAATTAATTAACTTGTCTAACAGTCGTCAATGTACAAATATAAGTGATAATTACTCGCTACACAAGATCATCAATTCTAGCCATCAATGCAGTTTTGGGGCCTGTCACTCCGCCAGGCTCCCGTCCCAGAAATCCGGATCGATTGTGAACGTTTCCAATAAAGCTCCGTATGAAATTACTGCCGGTTTGGAAAATCGGATTCTTAATTTACCTTGAGCCTTGGAGCTGGAAGTGTCTGTGCAGGAAAGAGAGTATTTTAGATCTCCTCACTGACCTGCACGCTAGCAGCAAACACACGCGGAGAGCAAGATGGAAGCGAGAGAGAGGGGACGGAAGTGACGTCAGGACTGAAATGCACCACAGCGGGTTGAAAAAAAAAAAGGCAGCCAAGAATAGTTTGTGTGGAAATAATAGTTTATGCCCTGTGTAGCAATAATTTATTTACACTCTTAAAATCGATTGTATGCTTTAGTTTTCCCCAACAACAGACACTTGGTTGAACAAAGACAAATAAAAACATGTTGTTGTTTTTTTAAAGATTAGCTACATGGTCTTCTGCACTAGGTCAAGGTGACTACAAAATATTTCTTCAGTTGGTGGGCTTTCCTGTGTTATATCATTTAAGCTAAATTCTAATTCTTTATGAAATGCTTTTTAAAAATGCAAATGTATTTTGTTTTATGAATGATTTGGATAACAAAGGAAACGTTAGTATGTGGGTATTTTTTCTATTAAAAAATGAATTAGCACTTGGATATTACTCTTAGGATATTACTATTAGGCAGCAAGTGAACATTTTGTCCTCAAAGTTGATGTGTTAGAAACAGGAATTTAAGGATTTGAGCTAATTTTATAAGGGCCAAATTGTGATGGCTAGACGACTGGATCAGGGCATCTCCAAAACTTCAGCTCTTGTGGGGTGTTCCCGGTCTGCAGTGGTCAGTATCTATCAAAAGTGGTCCAAGGAAGGAACAGTGATGAACCGGCGACAGGGTCATGGGCGGCCAAAGCTCATTGATGCACGTGGGGAGCAGAGGCTGGATTGTGTGATGCGATCCAACAGACGAGCTACTGTTGCTCAAATTGCTGAAGAAGTTAATGCTGGTTCCGATAGAAAGGTGTCAGAATACACAGTGAATTACAGATTGCTGCATATGATGCTGCATAGCCGCAGACCAGTCAGGATAAGATAAGATAAGATAAACCTTCATTCGTCCCACAGTGGGGAAATTTCCATGTTACAGCAGCAAGAAACATAAGAAGAAAAAAAATGTCCATGCTGACCCCTGTGCACCGTCGAAAGCGCCTACAATGGGCCTGTGAGCATTAGAACTGGACCACAGAGCAATGGAAGAAGGTGGCCTGGTCTGATTAATCACATTTTCTTTTATGGCCAGGTGGATGGCCAGGTGTGTGCGTCGCTTACCTGGGGAACACATGGCACCATGCACTATGGGAAGAAGGCAAGCCAGCAGAGGCAGTGTCATGCTTTGGGCAATGTTCTGCTGGGAAACCTTGGGTTCTGCCATCCATGTGGATGTTACTTTGACCCGTACCACCTACCTAAGCACTGTTGCAGACCATGTACACCCTTTCATGGAAACGGTATTCCCTGATGGCTGTGGCCGCTTTCAGCAGGATAATGCACTGTGCCACAAAGCAAAAATGGTTCAGGAATAGTTTGATGAGCACAACAACCAGTTTCACAACAACCAATCGAGCATCTGTGGGATGTGCTGGTAATGATAAACTACTCCACTGAGGCTTTGTCTTGTTTTGTGAATAGCTTTTCCCATCTATGCTGCGGATCTCTCAAACTCCTTCAGAGTGACCTTTGGCCTCATGGTTGCTTCTCTGATTTATTCCCTGCTTACTGTGGGATGTGCTGGACAACCAAGTCTGATCCGTGGAGGCCCCACCTCGCAACTTACAGGACTTAAAGGATCTGCTGCTAATCTATATATATAATAGAAGATAAATTATTTTCCCATCTATGCTGCGGATCTCTCAAACTCCTTCAGAGTGACCTTTGGCCTCATGGTTGCTTCTCTGATTTATTCCCTACTTACTGTGGGATGTGCTGGACAACCAAGTCTGATCCGTGGAGGCCCCACCTCGCAACTTACAGGACTTAAAGGATCTGCTGCTAATCTATATATATATAATAGAAGATAAATTATTTATAATCACAATCAACTGGGGTCACTCAGATGAGGACAGGCTCTCTTTTGAGTCTAATTCCTCATATATTCCTCATATCATCTCAGGGAGTTTTCCCTAACTCCATGACATTTATGGAGAAATTAAAAAACTTATATCCAGATTTCTTTAAAGCTGCTTTGTGACAATGTCCATTATTAAAAGTGCTATACAAATAACATTTGAATTGAATTGAACTTATTATATGACAAAATTCTGAATTTATGAAGTATTCATAAATTACAGTGATCATGTAAGTGACTGACTAAACATTATTAGTGTACAGATTATTATGTTAAGATAGAGTATGTACAAGTATAACAAAGTTGTAGCTTGTCATTTTTAAAGTAACTGATTAGTAAGTAGCATACAAGAAGAAGAAGTCGCTTTCGGCTGCTCCCTGTTCGGGGTCGCCACAGCGGACCAACTGGTCCGCACATCAACTTGGCACAGGTTTTACGCCGGATGCCCTTCCTGCCGCAACCCTCCCATTTTTCCGGGCTTGGGACTGGTACTGCATCCAGCGGCTGGGAATCGAACCCGGGCCTTCCACATGATAGGCGAACAACCGACCACTGAGCCACCAATGCCTAGTAAGTAGCATACAAATAGCAACTTAATTGCCAGTAATGTACAGTCTCCATGTAAAATTGTATCTGATTTATGCAAATAAGACTAGGATGGGTTATACTGTTTCATGAGATTAGCAAGAGCTAAACTTTTCAAAGTTTTGAATGTCATTGTAGGTCATTGTATGGTCATAGTAGTTTTGAATGTCATTGTAGGTCATTGTATGGTCATAGTATTATAAGTAATGTCATTGTAGTCAGTTCTTTGACTTTCTTTTACTGGTAAAAATGCAAGTTGGTGCATTCAGACCTAACTGAGGCATCCTAAAAGAGGCAAAAGGGCAGACAGCCATCATAAAATTACAATAGTACACTCTAGAAGTTATGAACATCAGTATTTTTTGTTTTGTTTGAATTAAGAGTAAAGTTTTTTATTCATTTATCATTTTATATTTGTTACATATTATGTCAATAAAACGGATAGAACTGAGAAATATAAATATATGAATCAATCTTCATTTATGCTAGCAAACTGTCTTGGCAAGATTCTCAACTGGATCGTGGTCTAGGATTTGATCGGCCCATTCTAACACATTCAGGTTCTTAATGATAAACTACTCCACTGAGGCTTTGTCTTGTTTTGTGAATAGCTTTTCCCATCTATGCTGCGGATCTCTCAAACTCCTTCAGAGTGACCTTTGGCCTTGTGGTTGCTTCTCTGATTTATTCCCTGCTTACTCTTTCACTGATTGTTAAGGTTTTTGTGATCCACGTGATTCTCTACAAATCACCCCACTACACGCTGTCCTCAGGATCCTGGAAGAGTTGCCGAAAGAGACACAGAGACAAGTGATTCTGATGGCAAGATCTCAAAGTCTATTCAGAAATATGAGTATACATACAGAGTTTGGCAATTTAACACTCAGCACAAACTTCAGGAAAGACACCTCCTGATAAGAAGAAGTATAAAGAGAAGAACAGGATGTATGTCTGGGTGTGACTGACAGAAAACTGTGACTAACCATGTATTTAATGATGCTCACAGGTAAACTCCAGTTAACTAACTCTATGATCTCTTATGCAAAATGGTTGTGCCAAAACAGGGTTTCACAGCAAAAGGTTGCCATATGTAAACAATTCGTTTGTGCCAAAATTTTGGGCTGACATTTTCCTTTATTGGGTCTTGATAACTTTTTGAAAACATGAGCTTGATTGCTTCCTGGATTAATTGTGACACCATGAATTTCTCATACAAAATATCAGTTGGTTGTGATGATAGAAAGTTATGTGCGTCGTGGTTTGTGAACTGTAGCCTGCAGAATCTGTAAGGCTTGACCAGGCAGTGAATTTAGGTAAGTAAGCATATAAGTAATTAATTTATACAGCACATTTAAAATAACAAAATTGCTATAGATAATTAAGATCACATACAAGCAAAGCATGTAAAAATAGGTGTAGATGCACATCTGACTTCAGTACTGCTACTCAAAGCTGTGGGCAGCTTTGGGGCAGCCAACAGCAGCTGGTCTGAAGACCTCAGAGGTCTGGGAGCAGAGTATTGATCCAGATCAGACATGTGTGTGGGAACATAACCATTAATAAACAACAAATCTTTAAACTCGATCCTGTGGCGGAGACCCAGTGTCAGTGCAAGGATACTAAAACAGGGGTGATGTGGTCATGTTTCTTGGTGGCAGATTGATTAATCCTGTCTGTATAATCAACTGTCTAAAATTATTTTATTTTTCAGCCTTCAAAAGATAAAGGGAAATTCAACAAACACATCTTTTCAAACACCAGCTAGTTAGACCTAGCTTGTACATGCTAACTAGCTAACAAAGAAAAAAAACAGCCTCCAAAATTGACAAAATAATTTTCAGCAAAATTACAAAACCCATACCAAGACTTTCTTCACAGTGATAATGAGTGATATAATTTTTTTTAAATGCTTAGCTGATATAATTTGGTTGGTAACTATGTTATGACTGTTCAGTAACAAGACCTAGACTAAACTATTCAAAAACAAATACTAGTGAGCTAATTTAGCCTTTCTTTAGTTACTATTCTTGCTTAGCTAGCAGGGATATTTTATTAGTCGACTCTGATAACCAAACGATCTTTTGAATAAAACCTTTTTGATAAAAGAGATGCCTTTTGTTCAATAATACCTTTTGCTCTAAGCATTAATATTAAATATCTCATTCCAACACTTCTTTTGAGTTTGACAAATCATTTAAGTAAACACACCTGTTAAAATGAATGGTTAAAAGTAAAGAAACTATGCTAAATCATGTCAGAATCTTTTCTACCCTTCTTGTGAAATTGTAATGTATAAATTAAAGTGAAAAACAATAATGTTTTTTATTGATGTTTCAGCCAGTCTGAAATTTTAAAACAGTCCTCAGTTTGAGCAATCACGCCATCCCTGATCTGCTGTTTCATCAGTCAACCTTCGTCAGAAATTTGTGCTAATTCAATAATGAACTCAGAAACTACACTGACCTAATATTTCCCCAAGAGATCTTGGTTGCTGTTGAAGAAAGGACACTTTACATTTACATCATTTACTGTCCAGTGTCACCCAAATGAGGATGGGTTCCCTTCTGAGCCTGGTTCCTCTCAAGGTTTCTTCTTCATATCATCTCAGGCAGTTTTTCCTTACCACCGTCGCTTCAGGCTTGCTCTTTAGTGATAAATGCTAGCTATAAAATAGTAGCTTAACTTTAAACTTTAGAATTTTTATTCTTTGTATCTTTCTATACTTCTGTAAAGCTGCTTTAGGACAACGTCCATTGTTAAATACAAATAAATCGAATTGAACTGAGTTGAAAATGTGAAGGTAATGTGAGGTTTTAAAAACATAGACAGATCAAAAGGTAGATTTCATTTTGTTTTGTGATTTCACTTGTATATAAAATTGATAGAGAGATCGATGAAATGAGAGTTTATGTTACAGTGACAGGGGGGGAGAGAGAGAAGAGGGACATCAGGGCTTGTACACACAGGTGTGTGTGAGATTTGACAGTTTGACAGACAGGCTCTGAACATTCTCTCAGTGTAAGTGAATGGGAGGTTTTGGGGATCATTTGCCAGGGGGAAATCACCATTCCTGAGGTGTTCTGCTTACATTGGTGGAAGTAGCTTGAAAGTTCAACTGTCAGAGTTTTTCAGAGGAAGTAAAATGGGAATTTTGGCCACATTTAGCTTGTCATGTCCCGCTCTTCCCTAATGAAAATTGTATTGGCTCGTGTGTACATTGAAGACATTTAGTTAGTTCTTAATGTCTCCCACTAGATGGTGCTTTGATTCCAAATGCATGGTGACTGCAAAAGCATACAGCACTTGCCATTCCCCTTCTTTCTTTTCCTTTTCTTTATCTTTTTTTGCTAGTGTTTCTCCCCCCAAACAAGTTGTAAGTAGACTACTTTCTTCTTACTTCTCATCAGCTGAAAATACTACTACTACTACTACTACTACTACTACTACTACTACTACTACTACTACTATTACTAATAGTATAAGCAACAGGCTGAGGGTTCCAGGCACTCCATACAATTTATATGTATGCATTATGAGCAAGCCTGACACAACACTGGCAAATAATAAATAAGTAAGTAAGTAAGTAAATAAATAAATAAATAGATATATAGATAAATTAAATTAAATTAAAATTTATAATAGATAAATAGATAAAGCCTCTATAAGGACACTAAATAACTGCAATAGCTATTGAGTACATAACAATATGAATAATAAATTACACTATGTTATAATAGAAAAACTCTAGTATGCATAAACACAATTTATTATATATGCACTAATACACCGATCAGGCATAACATTATGAGCAGTGAAAGGTGAAGTGAATAACACTGATTATCTCCTCATCATGGCACCTGTTAGTGGGTGGGATATATTAGGCAGCAAGTCAACATTTTGCTCTCAAAGCTGATGTGTTAGAAGCAGAAAAAATGGACAAGCATAAGGATTTGAGCGAGTTTTAGGAAGGGCCAAATTTTGTTCTTCTTCTTTTTTGTAGCTCTTGTGGGGTGTTCCCAGTCTGCAGTGGTCAGTATCTATCAAAAGTGGTCCAAGGAAGGAACAGTGGTGAACCGGCGACAGGGTCATGGGCGGCCAAGGGTCATTGATGCACGTGGGGAACACATTGGACCAGGATGCACTATGGGAAGAAGGCAAGCCAGCGGAGGCAGTGTCATGCTTTGGGGAATGTTCTGCTGGGAAACTTGGGTTCTGCCATCCATGTGGATGTTACTTTGACAAGTATAACCTACCTAAGCATTGTTGCAGACCATGTACACCCTTTCATGGAAATGGTATTCCCTGATGGCTGTGGCCTGTTTCACAGGATAATGCGCAAAGCAAAAAAGGTACAGGAATGGTTTGATGAGCACAACAATGAGTTTGAGGTGCTGACTTGGCCTCCAAATTCCCCAGATCTCAATCCAATCGAGCATCTGTGACAAAAAAGTCCGATCCATGGAGGCCCCACCTTGCAACTTACAGGACTTAAAGGATCTGCTGCTAACATCTCGGTGCCAGATACCACAGCACACCTTCTGGGATCTAGTGGAGTCCATGCCTTTCGGGTCAGGGCTGGTTTGGCAGCAAAAGGGGGACAATACAGTATTAGGCAGGTGGTCATAATGTTATGCCTGATTAGTGTATATGTACAATAATATATACACATATGTACAGTATTAGTAATAATATAATATATACAATGAACCTACACTTATTTAGAGATAATACAGAACATAGCAGTTAAACATCTGTGGTTTAAAGGTGTAGTGTAGAGGTTTCAGGCTTCAGGAGGAAGAAGCTGGCCGTGAACCTTCTGGTTCTTGTGTGAAAGTTTCTTTGTCTTCTCAGTTTGGGACTGGGATGAGATATGCCCCTGATGATTATGCTTGCTCTATGCAGACATCTACTGTGGTGAAGATGTTCAGCGGCTGGTAGTCGGGCACTAATGATGTGTTGGGCGGTTTTCATACACCACACTGTAACACAGTTCATTATGAAGCTCTCAATGGTGCAGCAACAGAAACTTGTTAGGATCTAGCGATACAAATGAACTTTCTTCAGTCTCCTTTGGAATACACTGTTCTTATGGTGCCAGGACAGATTCTCAGAGAGAGTGGACTGACTTAGATGGGAGAGTGTCACCAATCTACAGGACATATACATATCTGACATAACATTAAAACCACTGACAGGTGAAATAAATAACATTGTAATGTTTTGTTACAATGGCATTCAGAGGACGTGGTAGCTTAGTGGTGAAGGCATTGGACTACTAATTGGAAGGTTGTGAATTTGAATCCCAGGTCCACTAAAAGCTGCCACTGCTGGGCCCCTGAGCAATGCCCTTAACCCTCAATTGTATAAAAAAAAGTAGATACAGTTGTTCTGTATAAGAGCATCTGCCAAATACCAGTAATGTAAATGCATCTGTTAAGAGGTGAGATATATCAGGTAGAAAGTGAGCGGTCAGTTCTTGAAGTTGATGTGTCGGAAGCAAGTAAAATGGGTAAGCTTAAGGATCTGAGTGACCAAGAAAGGCAGTTATGTAAAGGGTGAGCAAACACATTAAGGTAAAAATGAATGTCACATAGATTTTCATTAAAAAAGGATTTTATTACAGGGTTTTGAAAATACCTGATCAAATCATTTAGCTCAATTCAATTCATGTGGAATAAATGCACACATTTAAATCAGGTAAATTTAAGGAACATTTTCTTTCAATGCAGTAAAAGCATAGACAGTAGAAAATTTAGCATATAAACAAGGTACACTTAATAAAATGGACAGTGACAGTTTTATTTTTTGTTACACGTTATTACAAATGTGCACGTTTGGATATTTTCTTACTTTATTATGTTCTTAAAATCATAAAATTTATTATGGAATGTTAAAAACTCTCTAGTAACTTCCAGTTGTGCTTCCAATCTAGCCTGGTATTTCACCCCCCTTCTCTCTCTCATTCTCTCTTATGACTAAATATTAAATTCCATATACATATTGCTTATTCCACCATACTGTACTGAAAAAAAAAACATGGAGAGGAAATCTGCTATAAATCAATCATCCTACCACTTCTAAGTCCTCATTCATAACTCAGTCACTGTAGTTGGCCAAAAAAAAGGATTAATCCATAGCAACTTTCCATAGCAATCCATAGCCACGATATCTGTAAAAACTCCTTGGTGGTCACACCTGCTTATTGCAGAGAATTCTTATGTAAGCTGTAGATGGAGGATAAGAGGCATTTGTGGATTGGCATTAAGAATATTTACACAGGCATAAAACCTCATTCTTTGTGCAAGCCATTCCAAGTCCTTGTTGAAAACTGCCATGTATGTATGTACTGGTGTGGGGGGGCAAATCATTTGGCTCAATTCATTCATGTGGAACTAATGCACACATTTTGAATCTAATTTAATGAATGTTTTCTTTCAATGCAGTAAAAGAATAAACAGTATAAAACTGAACCATCTCTGAAAGCATATGAACAAGGTACACCAAATCAAAATCTGGCCTATTCCCCAAAAATATTCCCCAGTTAGATCTTTGTGATAATCCATTATTTGCTCTTGGAGTTCAAGAATATTTTTGGAATATTAATTTGGACAATAGAACCAAATTAAATAGTCTTCTTTACATCATTTAGGCCCATGTATTTGTTTAATTATATGTTCTTGAACATATGTGTCGCATTTGTTTTGCCTTGCTGTATTTTGGGCTTGGTTGATTGCTGAGATGTTGCTTTTATTTGCAACATTTTTTTAAACTCGTGGTATAATTTAATTACAAGTTAGTGTGCAGCTGGAGTGGAAAAGCAGCTCTTATTCGTATCTTGCCTCGACTGCTAGGGCTGCTTGTATGTTGATTGGCCAATTCCGACATGAATTAGCTGAAATAAATTGCATCTGGATTTCATTGATGATGGAGTGCAGGGGGCCTGGATTAACTAGTTGCAGTTGAAACTATTACGAATATATTTTTGCTTTTATAATCTCGCTTCGTTGCATACCCCTCTGGGTGACCTGTTTTTCTCTGTTTTTATGCCATTCGGGTTGCAGTGCCACCCTTGAAATACTGTAAGCTCCGCAACCCTGACCTCAAATCACATCTCTGAGATCTGTTAGTCTTCTCCTGTAAAATTCATTCAGACTTAATGACTCATACGTCAAGCTGATTTACAAGACCATTGTCATACTTTTCAAATAGCACTGGAACAGCCGAGAAACTATAAAAGTATTACAGAGGCTGTGTGCCTATTTACTGTGCACCAAGGAACAATTAATTGTTTTACAGCACCACTGTCATACGCTTCTATGCATTCAAATATAAAACTAATACAGATGATACTGTGTTCCCCTTTATTAAGCACCACGAACCAAATCAACTAATCAAGGACTAGAAAGCTGGGCACATCACTGCTCGCCTTCACTGAGATGGTCTAGTAGCTTTTTTTTTATTGCACAACTTCAGAGCAGTGGCTAGACATAGTCCCTGTGTCCATTACTGGTGCATAAACATCATCACCTCTCTTCCCTTATTTTTATTTTCTCTCAGAGACCAACGTGTGAGCTTATGGTTTATGTCATAAAGTGACCAACTGGATTCCAAACTGATCTAATCATAATATTTGTTAATACATTTTGTTACGTGGAGTGAAATAAATGCGCAACAACTATTAAAAAGAGTATACAACTGGTATGTAAAAATAAATAAATAAATAAATAAATAAATAATTATAATAATAATAATAATAATAATAATAATAATAATAATAATAATAATAATAATAATAATAATAATGATAATAATGATAATGATAATAATAATGATATTGATAATAATAATGATAATGATAATAATAATAATAATGATAATGATGATAATAATAATAATAATAATAATAATAATAATAATAATAATAATAATAATAATAATGAATCCGCTTTTCGTACCAAAATAAGCGGAATCTGGCGTAGTGAATAAGGATCGTTTATTTATTAATATTATTTAGGAAGAGTATTAGGAAGTAATAGGAAGAGTTTGGGTAAACGCACCCCGCATTTTCCTTGTCGTTGCGGTGCTACTCTCTCCCTTAAATATTTTTTTTTTCTTTTAAACACCTTTAATATGCATTTTACGTGTTAAAATAGATATGATGACTTTGAGTAAAGGTACATTACATGCGGCTTTTTGTGAAAATTAATAACACCATGTGCTGCCCTAGCTACAAATAAACGTCACCTCCATTTCAGGGTGAAAACTCCTACACCTATTTTTTCCCATTTATTTAATTCTCAACTACATTACTTATCATACTCTAATTAGTCGGATTTTTGCATTTCTATTCGCTTTCTTATTACAGTGAGTTCATTTTGTGTGAGTTCCAGGGCAACTGCTGTAGGCTACCTGTGTCTACCTTAAAAACTTTTTGGACGACTAAAACCTGTTTCCACTTTAAAGTTTTCCTAATCGGGATTTTTTTCTTTATTCCATTATTCCTAATAGGTTCCCTTATTAGGACTGATCTGTCATGATTAAACCTTCTCAATAAAGAAAACAAAAATTCCAAATATTATAAAAAACAAACCAAAAAAAAAAACCAAGCAAAAACAAATCAATGTTGTCAGTTTGTTCGTTAATTCATTCGTGTTGTGCATTTGCTCGGAAAAGTGTTGTGTGAAAGCTTTGCTGCTCGGCCACTAGATGGAGATCTCAACTCCCCACACGCAGCGGATATAAAGCTCAAGAATCGAGCTGAGCGCCTGACCACACGACTCCCAATGAATCGGCCATCTGAACGGTGCAGATGTTTTTCCCATCATACAAAAAAACCAACTCTCATTCCCAACTGCATCATCCAGAACTAACACGGCAACGCAAATGAAACGCTAAAATCATAAGTATTTTTGGAAAGATATTTTCCGTCATTCATCCTCATTCATTTGGGTTACTTATGGCACACTTTAGACTTTTTATGGACGTGCGCTGTTTGTTTTTTAGATAAATGGCTTCTCATCACTTTGGCCACAAATTGTCTTTAATACCCTACTTTAAAGTACACTTTAACCGTGTTAAAATGGTTAAAGGGTAAACGGCAACGATACAATTAAAGGACACGAAATAGTGTTTTGTTTTTCTTTGACACGTATGCATGCCTTAATCCCGGATTAAACAAATACTAAAATAAACATTAAACAAAAGTGTTTTAATTTATGCGTTTAAAGTTTAAACCAAACAACTAGTCCGTGAATGCTCTGTCAATGTGTCTAGTTTTTATGCATAATCTTATGAATGTAAGATTAGGCCAAACATTAAAAAAAAAAATCGATTTATAAAATCTTTAGCAAAATCGAGGTGTGTGCTGCTGAAGAACTAATAATTATATCAATTAAATAATAACTAAAACGAAAAGAAAAGAAAAAACTGTGTAGCAGTTCACAGATAATATTAAAAACCATTAAACATGGCTGAAACATAACAAATATATTTTTCAGGTTTTCTAGGCTACGTAATCTAATGTGTTTTCCCATTAATATAAGTTAATATAACTATTAGGCTACACGTGTGGAAAAAATGACACACTATTTACCTGTTAAAGTCCATATCATGTGGTTTAGCTCGCACAGTTATAACTCCATTACTTCTTGAACTGGTTATATGAAATAATTATATATATATTTATATATATATATAAAGATTATTTATGATATATTCATTGTATATATTCATTATATTTATTATAGTATTATTATAGGACTAATTCTTATGTGTTAGCTTAAGATGTTTATTGTGGAACCCCCACGCATAATTGTATATATTTATATACTAATCTGGGATGAAATAATGACATCTGGGAGTTCCACAATAAACAGCTTAGGCTAAGACATTATAAATTAGTCTTATAATGAATATAATGTGTTCTTCTCTCTCTTCCCTTAACTGTTGATTTTTCCGTTATGGCAGATGCTCGTGTGTGCTTGTGATAAGGTACGATCTAGAAGATCGAATGCGACAGAAGGTGATCCATGACCAATGAAATTTACTCTCATGTCATTTCATCACACATGCCCTTTATATAGCCTATGCTATACCGAAAGAAAACACGGCGATGTGATGTGAGGGTCCTACAAACAAGCACCATGGGTTTAGTTCTCTGCTCTGTTCCCACAGGTAAAAGTAGCGAGTAGTATTTTATCCTTGTGAAAACAAATGGACTAAAATGTTTCCTGAAGCCATAAGAGTTTGCCTTTATTCAATTATTGCCCCCCAAGAACATTCCCGTGTTGTTTTTCCTATTTCAGTAGCCACGGTGACGCTTCGTTATCATGTGATCAGCGAGCTGGTATATAGCGCTAGGAAAGGTCCGCCCTGTTTGGAATCCTGCTTTGCCCTATTTCAACTGTCTCCCTTTCGCCTGAATTAGCGCACAGTAACCTGGGCTATTAGGTTAACTTTCGACTGGCAGCCTTATGTGCATGGCGGCGTACGGCTACGCTTTACACTTGTCTTCATCACGCCGTTAATAATGAGTCTTTTCAAACCGCAGCAGTAGCAGCAGCAGCGCGCACAGTCTCACCGAGAGCCATGACTCTGAGCTCCGAGATGTCGGACGCGTGTGCGCTCTCGGAAGAGCCGGACATCGATGTGGTGGGCGAAGGAGACGACGACGACATCGACGCATCCGCACGCTCGCGCCCCTACGAAGACGACGAATTTCCGCGCGCTCGTGACGAGCTCTTCCTCGCCGCCTCGCCCCCGTGTGCGGATTCGGTTCACGGCGCAGCCGGCTCGGGCGTGCGCGACGCGTACAAACCGGCGAGCAAGAACGCGCTGGTGAAGCCGCCATACTCGTACATCGCGCTCATCACCATGGCCATACTTCAGAGTCCCAAGAAGCGGCTAACGCTCAGCGAGATCTGCGACTTCATCAGCAACCGCTTTCCGTACTACCGCGAGAAGTTTCCCGCATGGCAGAACTCGATCCGCCACAATCTGTCACTCAACGACTGTTTCGTCAAGATCCCCCGCGAGCCTGGCAACCCGGGCAAAGGTAACTACTGGACGCTGGACCCGGAGTCGGCCGACATGTTTGACAACGGCAGCTTCTTGCGCCGGCGAAAGCGCTTCAAGCGCCAGCAGGCACCCGAGCTCCTCCGGGAGCATGGCACTTTCGTCCCTGCATACGGCTACGGAGCTTATGGTTGCGGATACGGCCTTCAACTGCACGCGGCATATCACACGCATTCCACGCTCTTTACCTTCCAGCAGCAGCAGCAACAACAACAGGCGCCTCCGTCTTCAAGGCACACCGGAACTCTGATCCCCGCGCCTTCCCTCATGCCAAACACAGCCGAACTCGCGCGCTCCCGTTTCTATCCACCGCTGAGTCCCGGGATGTCCTCCCCGGTACAGACTGCCACCAAATCCCCGGTACACCGCTCACCATTCTCCATAGAAAGCCTCATAGGGAGCGCTGGGAGCCCGGCGCATGCGCATTGTGCCTCACGAACTCCGCCGGCGCCTTTCGGACCGAGTGGAGCAGCAGCCGAAAAGTTTCCCACACGGATTGTCAGTGGCACAAGCGGCTGTTAATTTCTAAATTGAAGTCACATTAAAAAAAGATAATAATAATAATAAGCGATAAGCGATACACACAATGCTCCTGTTTTTAAGGTAGGCTTGGTTTTTATTTGATTTTTATGTTAAACGCAGCTGAATGGATGATAGACCTAAAATGCCCCTTGTGCCTAAATATATATATATATATATATATATATATATATATATATATATATATATATATATATATATATATATATATATATATATGAATTCTAGTCTAATGCTTTTAATTACATTTCATTAAAGTGATTAGTATGGCGTAGGGCACCTCAGGATAATAACATGTTTATTTTTTAACAAAATATAATAAACTGTCAGCTCATCTTAAGCAATGTATTTTGTGTCGAGACCCATTTAATGAGACCTTTAAATTTTAGTTATCATTTGTTCCTTTTCATAAAAATTCACAAGGATTTTGATACAATGTGTGCTTATATCAATAATATGTACATTATTTTAGTTGTATACTCGGAGTGTAATTTTTTTTACACGATTTGTTTTACACTAAGAATAAATATTGTTTTACAGAAAAGTTGAGTGGAAATTAACTTCTTAATATCTACACAAAATCTCGTAAGATCCACTGCTTCATAGTTTAGAGAAAAAGTAAGAAGAAAAAACAAGAAAAAAAAAATCTAGCCACACTGAAAGAAACATCCCGGTTATGCGTAATTATGAGCCTTCATTTACTTATTTATTTATTTCTCAGTTTATTTATCATGGTTTTCCCCTCCAGAAGCATTTATGGAGGTACAAAAAGGTCACGCCATAGTATAAATGTAAAGTGTCAGTGTGTGTGTGTGTGTGTGTGTGTGTGTGTGTGTGTGTGTGTGTGTGTGTGTGGAGAGAGAGAGAGAGAGAGAGAGAGAGAGAGAGAGAGAGAGAGAGAGAGAGAGAGGTCTATTGTCTATTATTCCACATTTATGAAATCATGAAATTATTATATCATTATTTATTTTTATTAAGTTATTAAATTGTTAAGATCTTTCTGAGACCTGTGAATGAGGTCAAAACAAACAAACAAATGAAAATAATGATTATGTTGTATTTGTATTTTGGGTAAAAGATTACCCAAAGATCTTTTGTATTTTGAGGTCTTTAAAGAAATTTGTTTCTACAAATAATTACAGACAGGTGACAAATAAAACAACAACAACAGTGTCTCCCTAACATTATTGGAGGTGTTTTTCTGGCATGGTTTGGGACCACTTATACACTTAGATGGAAAGGTATATCAAATACAAAATAATTTTGAATGATCACCTTCATCCTATGATAAAACATTTATCCTAATGGGAGTGCTCTTGTCCACGATGACAGAGTCAATGCACAGGGCACCAGGCTCACTGAATGGTTTGATGAGGGTGAAAAGGAAGTAAATCAGCAGTAGACCTTA
>JAUCMX010000027.1:7033359-7048359 GCA_033459395.1 Hemibagrus guttatus
ATAAATATATATATATATATTAAAAATTCTTAACATTATTGCGCAACGAAAAGAACTGCACTAGCTTTTTTTTTTAACATTTTATAACAGGAATTTTTTTTCACCTCACATTATTATTTTTCCCCCGCATATTACTTTCCTCTTTTGTAACACACAACATTACTGAATGCTAAGCAGTGCGAATAACCTCAAAGTACAAAACATAATTTAAAGCTTACAGTTAAGTGATAATGCGAAAAAGTGATGCAAACAGTCTCAAACGATTCAAAAGCTATGGTGCCCAGAATGATGGTGGCGCAGCAGCTCCACGGTTCCCTACTCGATCCTGAGGTCTGGTTAAAGCCTGTGTGGAGTTTCTTATGTTCTTCTTGTTCTGCTGTTTCCTCTCACATGCCAGTAGATGCGCTGACTCTTCTAAACTAAACGACAATAAATGTGTGAGTGTGTAAATATGTGCATGGAAGGCACACTGCCATGCTGAGTGTACCCAGCCTCATGCCCAGTGTTCCCGAGAAATGTTCCGGATCCACCACGTCCCTGACCGGGATGAAGCTCTTACTAATGGATGAAAGAACAGCCCGAGTCGCCATTCAGCTAACAGGTGTATTGAGAGCACCATTCACAATGGTAACAATGATACTGTAAACATGTAAAATGTGACTAATATAATTATTCAGTTCGCACACACGCACACACACACACACACACACACACACACACACACACACACACAAACACACACACACACACACACACACACACACACACACACACACACACACACACACACACACACTAATACTTTGATTGCGTTTTCCTTTTAGTGTTCTTGCACACAATTATTTGACCCTTACACATGTATGGATGTGTTGTGTGTGAGAGAATGATAAAAGTATAACAAGAAGAAGAGAAAAACATGTGAATGCTCTCCATGGGGGATTTTCAATCCCTTTTCACAGTGTAGCCCAGCAACACTTATCCTCTATCCACTGTGTAGCTAGATGTATAATGATGAAATCTCAATTTTTTTTCTCTCTCTCTCTCTCTCTCTCTCTCTCTCTCTCTCTCTCTCTCTCTCTCTCCTCTCTCTCTCTCTCTCTCTCTCTCTCTCTCCTCTCTCTCTCCCTCTCTCTCTCTGTGTGTGTGTGTGTGTGTGTGTGTGTGTGTGTGTGTGTGTGTGTGTTACGCTCCATTAGTACATTTCAGAACTAAAGGCAGGTCTGAATACAGCTCTAATTAGAGAGAGTTAGAGAGCCCACTAGCAGACCAGTCCTTACCACCCAACTTCAGTCAATTACTTCTCTCTCCTTTCATGCGCTGTCTATTCTCACTTTCTTTCAGTCTTTTATCCTTTTTACATTCTGTTTTTTGTCTCTTTTATGTTCCTCTGTCGGTCTTATCTTTGCCTCCTTTCTGTCTCTTTTGTGTTTACTTCATTCGCTGAACGCATGCTGGACATTATATCTTTTATTGTTTTGCCTTGTCCTTCTCTCTAAAGGTTTGTGTCATCGTGTCTTTGGGAGAGCGGCCATTCCTCAGGAGAGGTTACAAAAATATGACACATGGGTTTGCTCTCTTTCAACAACAAAAAAAAAAGTTTCGCATATTAAATCATTCATAAGTATCAGTAAAGGCGGGAATATTACGTGGACTAATACATTTATTCACCCATATTCTCCACCAGATGTCCTTAAAACAGAGTAGGAAAACAGTCTTTTTTTAAAATGTGATAAAATGTGATAACCCCCCCTCTCCCCCCCCCCTCTAACACCACAAGTATATTGCACTGTATCATATTATCAAACGAAAACAGCAGACCGCAACTTTTTTCAGTCTGTGACCTTAGAAAGTCATTCTTTTGTGTGTGTGTGTGGTGTGTTATGGCTGGGGTGGGTGCGAGGGGGTTGAGGGGGAATGGGGAAAAGGGGAGTGGTGGTTAATGGCCAGTTTAGCCTGGCTCTCGAGTGACTGCTACCAGGAGCGAGGGTCTCCGGTTTCTCCAAACAGCCTGATTGTGGACGCCAGTTACACGCAATAACGCCACCGGCGCGTAAACACTTCACCGCGCGCGCGCCCGGCCCGTTCATCAAGCTGACGCGCGGAACCAGACGAGACGCAGAGCCTGAGCGGCGCACAGCACAGCTACAGCGCCCGAGTCTGTCGCCTGTCTTCAAGATTGTCTCTGATTTGTGGCAAGATTTTTATCAACCTCTTATGAGTCACGAAGCTTTACTGAAGCAACAACAACTCCGTACTGCAACTTTTAATATCTAGATATAAAATAGATTTAGTCAGATCTATCAATTATACGGTGTAAGGCTACAAAAACACATCAGAGATGAATGAATGCACTCTTTCTTAATTGTGCTTTAGAAGAGTACGTAGTTGGGGTGGGGGTGGGGGTGGGGCGATTGGGGAGGTGTGTGTGTGTGTGTGTGTGTGTGTGTGTGTGTTTTGAATGCACGTGGGTGGCCGTGGAACGCAGCCATTTAGAGTTCATGTCTATACTCTCAGAACTCCCGCATTTGCTTGACGCCCCTGTCATTCAGTCAGCAAAACCAAACAAGAACAAAGCCAGTCTCTCTCTCTCTCTCTCTCTCTCTCTCTCTCTCTCTCTCTCCTCTCTCTCTCTCTCTCTCTCTCTCTCTCTCTCTCTCTCTCTCTCTCTCTCTCTCTCTCTCTCTCTCTCTCCTCTTTAATTGACTATGACCTCTCCATTTCAACCTGACAGTCTTGAAAAAGGTGTGAAAGGTGATGTGTATCCAGTAGCTAAATTCCTTTTTCTACCCATCGTTTCCTCCTGAAACCCCATTCCTTCCTCAAACTGACATCCCAGTTTCCTCAATCAGCATCCATTCTCACAAGCTCCATCTGCTCTGCACTTCTCTCTATTCAGCTCCATTCGCTTAAGGCCTCCTCCCTCCATAAGAAAAAGAGCCACATCTAAGGAAACCTCTACCAAGCTCTGGAACTCATCTCACTGGGCTTTGATAGTGTGCAAGAAAGTGATAAAAAACCAAAATAAAAAAAGTGTGTACGTGTATGTGTGGAACTCCAGCATTGAGGGAGGAGTGTCATGCAGTCTGGGGAAGATTCCATGTGAAGTGGATATGCTCACGGTCTTATGACCAATGCAAGTTTAACCTGATTACATTTTATTTCAATAGTGCTTTTAACAATATATATTGTAACAAAGTCACTCTGCAGAAACCCAGACTAACCCAATAATTATTCAGTTAGAGTAAAAAGTGGCAGGAAAAAACACCTAGAAAAGACGACGACGAACTCTTGAGAGGAAACAGGCAGTGTAGAAAAACAGACATATCATAACCATGGATGCTTCATGGCATACTAGTACCATAAATTAACAAACATAATATAAAGTACTCAGTTATAATGTAGTATTTACATTCCAGATCTAAGGTTGTCAAACTCAACATATTATGCCTTTTAAAGTTTCGAAAAACTAATTTAATGAGAGAACAGGAAGGCTGCAGAAAGGAAGAGGTAAATTGGATTTACAACCTGATTTAAAATGCTCATAACTTATTTTCTGAATATAAATTCTACTACACTATATTTTAAGTAATATATACACTATACACTACACTTTCAGTCTGTGGCTCCATATGCTCCTAATTTGGTCCTGGACTTCCAAACTGAGACAAAAGGATGAATCTATCAAAATTTTTCAGCATGCTTCATTCAGCAACAGAGAGGAATTGTCATAGGTTTACTCACTTGCCTGAAGCAGTGTAATGAAGTGTGCGTGTGTGTGTGTGGAGATATTCATCGTGTGTGGCTATGTCCCGTCTCATCTGGCTGATCCAGTCAGTTCTCACATAGCATTTGTGACCCTGCTCTATTCCCAAATGTCCTCCCCATCTTTAATTTCTCCAAAAAAGAAAATGATATAAAGCTGCAATAAAAGCTCTAAATTGTTATGCACAATGCTGTCACTCATTTGGAAATGATCACAGGCTGTCTGACTGTTTATCTCTCTTTCTCCCTGACTTATTACTGAGGTGAGGATGGCGTTGACGCAATAACATTTTGTTTCTTCATGTAGGCCAGATGAATGCAGGCTTTTGTTTTTTTAAAGGGACTGAGTAACTCTCCTTCTAACATTTTAAACGTCAACGCAAAGCCCCTCTGACCGGAGAGGAATCTCCCTCCAAGTAGAAAAAGATGGCTTTTGATTTGATACTTCCTCCCAAGCCAGCAAGCGTTTCCTGTGTCCTGTCACAACATGGCTGAAACTTGGCCGGTAGTTCGGGGTTTCTGAGGAAGTTGCTGTTTTGGGGTGGCCGTTTGTGTGTGTATGTGTGTGAAATGTGTAGATTTTAAACAGGTCACAGTAGGAGGGAAGGCCTCCTGGAAGGGCTAACTGGAGCTACGTGAGAGAAACTGAGTGGTTATTGGTCTTTAGGGTTTCTGTACTGCCACACTGTTAGAGCTGTGTCAATCTGTTCCTCTTACACAACCAAGCAGTAAGATCTGCTGTCTTAGTGTTGAGATTAATCAATGGCATATGTGTAATTATTCACACGTATGCGAAGCACGCACACACACACACACACACACACACACACACACACACACACACACACACACACACACACACACACACACACACACACACACACAATGTTTTACAACAGAAACAAGTGTGGAAATAGACTCTGCCAAAAGACTTACATGTTCAAACTGTCACTCTCTCTCTCTCTCTCTCTCTCTCTCTCTCTCTCTCTCTCTCTCTCTCTCTCTCTCTCTCTCTCTCTCTCTCTCTCACACACACACACACACATACACACACACACACACACACACCCCGGACACAATGCAAACACACTGACAGATATTAAACCACCACTTTACCAGTGACCTTGGTCACACCAGCAAAAACAGCATTTTCATTTGGATGCCCTCACTGCCCTTCTGAGCATTTAACACTTTTCTATTGTTGTCACTAGTCAAGTTGCCCAGCAGGCTTTTAGGAATTATTTTAGAAAATGTGTGAGTGAACATGAGAGAGAGTAAATGAATGCAAAAATACATTCCCTGCAATAATATATTGCACTATGCATGAAATTCATTTTACAGAAATCCCATAATTTGGATTGAAATAAAATACTTATTCAGAGTTGGCTTAGGTAAGTTCAAGGTTTTATTTATTTTTAGTAGAAGCAATCAAGATTTTCACTAACATCTAAACCACAGCCTTTAAACAAAACCTGTTTTGCCTAAACAAAAAAAAAAAAACAAAAAAAAAAAAATCAGGGATAGAATATGTAGAGTGAAGAAGCAGATGCTGCTTAATTCTCATGCACAATGCTGCCGCTCAAGATAGGGATAAAATAGGGATAAAATAATAACTTTAATTTAATCTTTATATCTTTTTTCCTTCTCTGTTTCTATACTTCTGTAAAGCTGCTTTAAGACAACGTCCATTGTTATTGCAAAAAAAAAAGCTTTTAACAGCATTGTCTAATAATAATAAAATAATTTACAAATTGAATATCAGAACATAAGTGAATAAAATTATAATACAAACTAAAATGCAAAAATAAATTGCTGATAAATTGAACAATGAAAATGACAGGTAACAGAAAACATTAGGATAAATGTTTTCGTTTTAATCCACTATGAGGAAATCATAGTGTTATAGCACCATAAAAAGGAGTGTGGGAGTAATGTAGAAAAATAAATAGAAATATGAATATGGCAATAACACTATCTTAACACGATATTGATATTCAGATTGAAAGATAAACAGGTCACAGTCAAGACAAAGAAAATAAGCTACACTATACGGCTAAAAGCTTGTGGGCAGCTGATGATCACACCCATATGTGGTTCTTCCTCAAACTGTTGCCACAAAATTTGAAGCACACAGTTGTCTAGCTTGTCTTTGGATGCTGTAACATTAAGAATTGTGTACAAAGCGAGACCCATAACAACATGGTTTGCCAGGTTGGTGTGGAGAAGCCTGCACAGATCCCATCTCTGGGATGAATTAGTATGCTGACCGCACCCCAGGCCTCCTTGCTGACATCAGTACCTGACCTCACTAATGCTCTTGTGGCTGAATGAACACAAATCCCCACAGCCACGCTTCAAAATCTAGTGGAAAGGCCTCTCAGAAGAGTGGCGGTTATTTATAAAAGCAAAACGGGGACTAAATCTTTAAAGGGAAGTTCAACAAGCCCATATTGGTGTGATCGGTCAAGTGTCCACATAGTTTTGGCCATACAGTGTATGTGGTGAATCTGTTTAAAATATCAAGTTATGTTTTGAACAGGAAACACAGCTGCTTTCTGCCATCAAACCATCATCCAGCATGCTGCTGAATCTAAAGTGTGGGTAACCAAAAAATGAAAACATTTTGTCTGCAAAAGAAATAATGTCTTTCTTCACCACATTTGGTCATACTTTATTAAAAATCAAAAACTGTAATAAACTGCATGTAAAAATAAAAAGTACAAACAGTTTTAGCTTCAGATCCATGATAACTGCCTCAGATTTGATCATGTCATAATAAATAAACTGTATTAACATCAGTGTTTCTTTCTAGAGTCATATTTTTCCTAGATGTGTGTATAATACTACAATCACTGTGCATAAATTTAAAAACAACAAAATGAAATCTCACACAATGTTGTGAGTTTGAGTCATTACCCTTTTGTTTATATACATTGTACCGGCTATATCCAGTAACTGCTTATAATTCATGATTATACAACTTTGGCTTTTTCAGCACACATGCCTCTATTCAACTGCAATATTTGCCAAATGTTTCTAAAAAGTTTGACAAAATTGGCATTGGTTCTGTTTTAATGAAGCTGTAACCTAGAGCCCAAGATAACATTCCGAGTTTTGTTTCAGCCATGTTGTTTGTTGTTTCATCTCAGAAATCAGCTATTCAGGAAAAGAGCCAAATCCTTCACTGGACATGACACGCAAAAAAAACCCCCCCCCCACACACACACACACACACACACACACACACACACACACACACACACACACACACACACACACACACACACACACACACACACACACACACACGCACGATCTTTAGCCAAAGGGAAACTGGGTAGACTAACAATTTTGGTCAGATTAAATAGCACCCCAAGGGAATTCCTTTTAGTCAAGCTTTTCTTTTCTTGATGTACAAATTAAAGTTATCTATGTTTAACATATTTATCTTGGATTACTGGAATCAAATGACATGCTTATTTAACCACAGACACAAACACATAATGAAAAATCTCTCACACACTCACATACACATGCACACGTTATTAGAAACTGTGTCTCTGCTCTGAAAGCTTCTTAAAGCTACATGAGCATTTTGCAAATTGTTTTGTATTTTGAACAAAATTGTAGATTGCTTTGTTCAAATACAGGTGTCATTGTTGTGTATGTCAACTAGAGGTGAAGAAGAAAGTATTGCGACACTGCATTGAAGCATCGGATTTAATATATATTAGAATATATATTAGAATGGAATTTTTCTCTGCCCATTTTGAACTGACGGTCAGTATTTGGATGTCCTCCGATTTATAGAAATCTGAAACCTGCTTAACTAACAAGAATTCACCCCCTTTCTTTTACAAACTAATTTCAGATTACTATTTAATTTTTAAGAGCTTACACCAAATATGTTAAATAGGATACACCTGTGTTAACTTTAAATCCAACTGTGTTCAATTCTGGCCTGGCACAATAAATATCCCTGACTTTGGGAGGTCTCGCAGCTAAAATAGTAGATCCTAGTCCTGCTGTTATAAAGACCAAGGAACTGCCTGTGAAGGCTTGAGGCGAAGTTGAAGAGGAAAAAAGATGGAGAAAGCAAAGCTTTGAACCTTCTTAGGAGCACTGTGAAATCCATTATAATCCATTATATCCATATACAAGTGGAAAAATGTGGCACAACTCAGTCACTACCAAAGACCGAGTGCTCAAGCAAGAAGGGCAATTGTCAGAGAAGTGTCCCAAGAGTCCAGATACATAATTGAAAAGGGGTTACATGATCAAGTCTGAAATAGGAGAACCTGTGCAGACCTTAACAATATCATCAGCTCTTGGCAGATCTAGTCCAGCCTCTATGGAAGAGTGGACAGGAGATAACTTCTGAAAAAGGCCATGCTCATATTAGAGTATCTAAGAGTGTGTGAAAAAAAAAAAAGATTCTGTGGTCTGATTAGCCATTGGGCTAAAGCCAAAGCATAATGTTTGGCACAAACTATATACAGTCCAACAAACATGTAGCCCAACCATTCCATCTATTCCTTCAGTTGGGCACTTTGGTGGTAGAATCATGCTCTAGCATTGCTTTTCAGCAGGAGGAACTGGAAATCTTCTTATCATCACAGGCAACATGGATGGAGTCAAGATATGAACCTGTTCAACTCAGCCAGACAGCTACATTAAAGCTACATTAAGTGCAATAAAAGGATTCCAAAAGGAAAAGTGAGCCAAAACACATGGCAAAAACTACAAAGGAATGGCTTGCAAAATAAAGATGGTTTGTATTTTGGAGTTAAAGCTCAGACTTAAACTCTATCTGAAAATCTGTGACCTGAATATTGCTGTCCACCAACATCCTGTATCTTATTTGGTGGAGGTGGCGAAAATTTGACAATTCAAGACAACTTAACCTGTAATTGCTTCCAAAAGGACAATTAGCAGGGAATGTTTATCAGATATGTGGGGAAAAAAGGTAAATTACAAAACGAAAACGAAAAAAAACGAAAAAAACAATTGATTATGAATGTTTGGTGATATATCTTTATATTCACCATTGAATTAATATGTTCACAGGATTTGATTGTTGTCAAAAATCCTGGATTTGTCCACTCTTTTAAACTGTTAATCCTCACGTTCAGACCTGCTTAGGAGCAAAGCTTATTCAACATAAAAACAAGATTAAACTGCACATATAATCAGCTGAGTTATACCTATATTATATCCAGACAGCACCACAAATAACAGCTGTGCTCATTTCTGTAATTATTCTATCAGCAAATCATGTGGCAGAAATGCAAAGCAGAAGAAGTGTTGCCAGTGCCAACAGCCTCAGTTAATGTTTACATCAAACATCAGAATAGAGAAAATTGTGATTTCAGTGGCTTTGACTATGATTCTTGCTGGATTTCCATTCACAACAGTCTCTAGAATTTACAAGGAATGGAGAAAATAATAAAAAGCAACCAGAGGGCAATAAAATTGCCTTGTTGATGAAAGCTGAGAGGAAAGCTTTGTATACAGTACACAGCTTAAACTGGATGTGCTGACATTGCTACTGATATTAACTTCCTTCCTTTCACTCCTCCTCATAAGTTTGGGATCATACTTTCCAAATGGAGAGAATCTGACTCTCACATATGGAGGAACTGGAGGAAATCAAGCACTGAAATGTCACAGAGCACTGAATTGTCATAGAGCTGTAAATCCACACAAAAAACCATAAAGTCTTATAATACACACATTTTTAACTGAATTCTTAGATGAGTTTACACTGTACAACTGTGGCCAGATTTTGCTGTCACAGAAATTTTTACTTCATAAAATAATGATTAAGTTGAGATCCAAGGTCCTGGACTGTATGCGACATGCTCAATAGCAGCCAATTATTGCCTCTGAAGTGGCCAGGTGTTCATCTAAATCCAAAGGAGGAGGAGTACAGGATGACACAAAACTCAGGGGAGCTCACAAAATAGAGTAGTAACAATAATGAAACAAAAATGAATCATGCTAATAGACAGAAAAAAGATCCTTATTACCTCAAGACCCAATTTTCTGTTCTGATGACCTAATAACATAGTCATTTATTTCTGTCTTTATCTTCATATCATATTTATGCTCTTCATCATTTTAAACTAACATGATGTACATACAACTCGGGGTAAGATTTCTGGGATTATTTCACACAGTGTGACAAGAAATATTTTTAAAAAGAGACATGTAGTTGCATAGTCTGAAACCAGCTCAAGTGCTTTATCATTAAAGGAACATTAAAACTGCTTAAAAGATAAACTTTTTCCTGAAGACTATTGCCTGTAACAATGATAATGATGTGTATAGTGGAGATTTTCTGGTCTGAGAAAACCCTCTCCTGATGATGTATTTTTTTTGTTTCTTGGATCTTTCCCTCTTCTATTTCCCCCCAATTTGACAGGTCTTCCCAGTCATATGGCAGCCACCAACCGGGAAGGGTGAAGACTAACATGCGCTTCCTCTGAGATATGAAGACAGCCAAATGCATATGCTCATGCTGTGTGACAGGGCAGTGAAAAAAAACACTCAGAGGAAAGTGCTATCTGCCCTCTTCTGCATACATGAGTTCTTAATAATAGCATTCTGGTCTTAAAAAGCTCTTTGTTAAAAGCGCTATACAAATAAAATTGAATTGAATTGAATTAAAAATCTGCCTGCAAATTCAGAAATCTACATCATTTTATATCTTTTACTGAGAAAAGCTGGAACAATTCTTCTATTACATTCTTTTGTTAAATTTTCAGTTTCTCCCTCACTGCATCATATATTCCTTTTTCCTATGTTACAATTGACTAGTAGTAGAGGCATTGGTAGCTCAGTGGTAGGTTACTCGCCTATCATGCGGAAGGCCCGGGTTCGATTCCAGCTAATGCCTCAACCCCAGCCACTGGATGCAGTGCCGGTCCCAAGCCCGGAAAAATGGGAGGGTTGCGTCAGGAAGGGCATCCGGCGTAAAACATTTGCCAAGTTGTTGTGCGGACCAGTTGGTCCGCTGTGGTGACCCCGAACAGGGAGCAGCCGAAAGCAACAATTGACTAGTAGTACTCTTGCATTTGCACACTTATCCGCTACTCTTTGGTAGTTCATTGAGGATTTCCCAGTGATTGTATGTTGTATTCCCATAGTGCATGCTGGGAACTGTAGTGATCAGACAATGATTGGTGTAAACACAACAACAATAATAAAAAATCCTAGATTTGTGAGATCATTTTTATATAATTTTATTTATGCAAAATTCAGAACCCTTAAACAAATCATCTCCATTGTCAACTTATGAAGTGTCTTTCATTAAAAGCAAAATAAAAAAAAAAGGCTTGCAGTGAGAAGAAAAAACACAAGCGCACACATCCACACACACACTTGACTCAAATCAATGTGAACCATTCATACTTTGTTTTTCCAAGACATTCTCCGCTGGGACGAATTACAACCCGCCGCAGCTTTATGGACCTGCCGAGAGAGAGAGAGAGAGAGAGAGAGAGAGAGAGAGAGAGAGAGAGAGAGAGAGAGAGAGAGAGAGAGAGAGAGAGAGAGAGAGAAAGAAAGTGTGAGAGAAAGATTTCCACAGTGGCAGATTACATGCACATTCTCCACAGTCAGGAGCAAATCACTAGCTTTCTCTGACCCTCAAACACTTCCATCTTTTCCATTCAGGGTCACGGGTCCACCAGTTCCCTTGTGTGCACTCTTGTAAAACTTTAGGGTGTACACAATGAGTTCAACTCCACTCTGTGGGGCAAAGTGTGTGCAACCACACATCATCCAACACAAGCTATGAAGTCGGCAAATGTCCAATAAAGCTTATAGAATGAGACAGAGAAAAAAACTGAATCTAAGATGCATGAACACACAAGTACAGGCTCAAATACACAGTCAGTTGTTGTAGCGGTGTATGTTTATTGACATTTAACCTTCTGAACCCAAAGGTTGGATGACTTCCTTAAAACTACTCTAACGTCTGCAAACATCTGAGCAACTTACACCCCAGTGTTCCCCTGGGGTTACCCCCCTGCCCACAATAACACCCCACCACACACACATATACAGATGGAAAGAATGGAAAAAAGGAGAACTATGGAACCTCATTTCTAACATTTAAACGTCCATCAGGGAGAACATGAAAAAAAGAAAAATAAGTATAGCGTTGCTGTCTCTCATCCAGATGCTCCTCAGATGACAACCTCATGTAAATCAACAATCCGTAATCATATTCAATGTTATAGTGACCTTTCAAATTTAGAACGCCATGAAACGCCACAAAGAAAAAAAGGTGAACTTTCTTTTATACAGAGATGTGGAGTATTTTATATAAAACTGTTAAAGGAATTGATTCAGTATAAGAATGTTTCATATCTGCCATGACAAACGGATCACGCAAGCTGGTGACTTTGGTATGTTGGTTTTATAAAATTAGAAATGATTATGTTTTAAAGGTAAAAATTGACAATGAATATCATGTTTCATATAAAGTAATATAGCCTTTCAGAGACATTTAAATATAAAATGAAAACACCATTTTGAAACACATCAAACATGTTTGTATTAAAATATTTTCATGTGCTTTTTTGGTGCTATTATATTGGATGGTGCTCTATTTTCATTATCTCTGTCAGATGCTACCAATTGGACTGATGTCACAGACATTGCAAGCCCTGTTACAGTAGCATTTATTAATCAAATATCTCAAACAAATGAACAGAATTAGCCGTTAGCGTCTAAAAGAAAACCAGAGCATATTAATGACAGCACCAGTGTAGAAGTAGTGGAGACAGCAAATAACTGGAATGAAAGGGCCAAAATGCAATGCAGCGATCCAAAGTAGTTAACACTATGAGAGATATAGCAGGGGCTAATTCCTATATCACCACTATCTCCAGGGATTCAATAGACACTGTGGGTAATGCATTTGCAGAGTAACCAACATTTCAATGAAAGAAGTTTTAAACCAAAAAGTTCAGAAATTCAATGCAGAATTGTACAAATGAAGATCAGATATTGATGATAAATATTGATATTTCAGACATGGAGGTTCAAATCTTGCCATGCCTTGATCTTTAAATGGATTGTGAAACCCAAACCAGTGAAACTATTTTTAAATGAAATAAATAAGACATAAATAAATGATAGATGAAAAAGTATTTGTTCAAATAAAAGCGTTCAACATACAACATGTGCGAAAATATGTGAAACATAATACAGGTGTGATCCTTCATGTGACCTTTCTGTAAGAAGCCCTATTTTCCTGTTTGTTTCCTGTGCATTGTCATATTAATTAAAGCAATGTATTGCAAACAAGAATTGTGAATAAGGTGTGATTTTGAACATAATCATAATATTTTTGTTGTAATTGTATGCTCTTTATTTCGTTATCTTACTTACATCTTACTAGTGTACATTTTTCACACCATATGGGAATCATGCCCTAAATATTTAACAGACTTTACATTACACTTGAGGTTACACTGATTTGCATTTTTCTCTTGGATTTAACCTCTGTGGCTTTTCCTTTTTAAGGATGGACTTACCTTTAGGCATCCTATGGATATTAATAATGCAATTTTTATCAGTACTGGAGGACTGAGTTGTTGAGAATGGCAGATGGTTGGGTATATAGGTATATTTGTGCGCATGTAACCTGTATCCTTTCCCACATCTGTTTAAGGAAACAGGAGGACAAGCAGCTCAATCCCTCTTCTTATCTCATCTGTTCTGACAATTAGAATGTGTTTGTACAAAGATGAATGGAGCTGATGGTTGGTGCGGCAGCTGTGAGAAATAACTCTGGTTGTTATTATTGTCCACTTGTTTACATTTTACAAATACATTTAACTGTCGAAGAACTGTCTTGTGGCAATAACAGTTCAAAGCATGCTCATTTGTAGATTTCTTTAAAAAAAAATAATGTTGGCCTCTAATTGTAGGAATGTGTGCATGCAGATAGCTCTGCACATTCCAATTCCCCTGTAGCGTAAAAAGAATTCTCATAGGGCCAGTTTACAAATGGATTAAGAATGAATCCTTCATGAAATTTTCCAAGAGTTTGGCCAAAATCTGATGACAAAAATGTGTTCTCCATTTCATTAGATGATGGTAGTGGTAAACTGTATGGCTTGCTACATTGTTATGTGCTGTTTATAAAATCCCACTGTTCTAGGATGCACTCATCTCTCCATGGTGCTCTCCAGCACTCTAACAGCATAATCTTTTGAGTTCAGGATAGATGTAAAGAATTTACATTAGTAACAGCACTATCTCTGATATCTTTGTAGCGCTTGGTTACTACTAAATTAGAATTAACTATATTAGCACAGTACATATACAAGAGGTGTAATCAATAATATGTTCCAAATGTTGCAAATTTGTGTTATTTATTAATTTTTTTTTTTTTTTATTTTTTTTTTGAAAGCTTGTACAGAAAGGTTCACAGGGCTCAGGGTTAAGAGTGCATTGGGACTAGGATCAAAAAATGGGAGGCAAAAGAGTCAGAGTTTAAGAGTCTATTCTCGAGTCACGGGGAGCCTGTGCCTATCTCAGGCGTCATTGGGCATCAAGGCAGGATACACCCTGGACGGAGTGCCAACCCATCGCAGGGCACACACACACTCTCATTCACTCACGCAATCACACACACTACAGACAATTTAGAGATGCCAATCAACCTACCACGCATGGTTGTTTTTGGACTGGGGGAGGAAACCCCCGAAGCACAGGGAGAACATGCAAACTCCACACACACAGCGGAGGTGGGAATCAAACCCCCAACCCTGGAGGTGTGAGGCAAACATGCTAACCACTAAGCCATCGTGCATTTTGGGAACTAGAACCAACAAATTTCATTAGATAATATTAAGGGAACATCTCACACTTTTCCTCATTTTTCTCCCATTTGGTCACCTGCCAATTCCCACCCACTGCCCAGCTCTCCTCATCATATAGCAGCTACCAGTCTTAGAGGATGAAGGATTATTTTTGACCTGCAGTGTCACAGTGTAACACACTCAGAAGAAAGCGCTATCTGCCCTCTTCAACATAGATGAGCTCAGAGACACCCATGGTTGGCTAGGATCACTGTGATTGAAAGGGGAAGAAAGTAATGCCATAACCCCTGAATCCAATTAACTCTGTTTAAATTTAAACACAGTTACAGATATGAAAATTTGGAGTACTGAAATAAATTTTATTAAGGAAAGAGGTTTTACATATTTCCACATAGGC